>AWUE01009583.1:0-11117 GCA_001974825.2 Corchorus olitorius | reverse complement strand
AGAAACTATTAATTTTGTCTCATTTCGGACGAATAGGCCCATTAGGTTCGTTTGAGTCTATGAAGTCCAAATTGTCAAGCCAGATGTCTTGAAGTCTAAATCTAATATTCTTAGGCCCAATTCATTAATATGGAAGCTCAAAGAAGGAGTCCAAGTCCAATCAGTAATTATGATGCAGTAATGATTCAGTTCTGATGCAGCATTGTTAAATCCTATTTAATAAAGGAGGACTTCACAAGTGTAGTTTTGCAAGAAAATTCATAACTTTTAATCCAGAGCTTAGAAAAATGCAAATAAGATACCGTTGGAAAGAGGATTTCAAGATCTACAACTTTTATGTTTATCTAGGGACCTAATTCTGCCGTTTCGGTGGACAATTTTGCCCTTGAAATTTCTAGAGTGAATTGATCTTCTCCTAAACCGTCTTGGAGAATGTTTTGGACAAAAAATTCAGATGCTAAAGATTATGTGGGGCATCCCTATTGGTCATGTTGGATCCTAATTAATGAGGATAGTCTAAATTTCCATCATTTTAATAGTGGAATAATTAAAATATTATTTAATAATGACAATTTAGAAATATATTTGGAAAAAGAAGGATATAATCGGAAAACATAAAATTTCCCTTATTCGTACTTTTATATATAGTATAAATATATTATATATATATATATAATAAACCCAAAATTAAAAATATACAATCCGCGCCAAATGGCGCGGGCATCAATCTAGTTATTATTAAAATAAAATGAATACCATTGATGGTTATTGATCTTTTGGTGCTATGTGATGCGCACCTCTGCATTATATAGAGAAATTATTGAGCATTTAGCCCACATCAAAAATCTCTTTAACTCTAAATCTAGACTAAATTATAGACAAATAGGATTTAAAAGATAAGTTTAATAATTTACAATGTTATCAATAAAATTTTACTAATATTTCACATACACAATATTATGGTCGAATTTATTTATTTTTTTGAGCAAATTATGGTCGAATTTATGGATGATATAATAAACCAATCCTATATAATAATTTTCCCTTAATAGTTAGAGTAATTATTTGATACACCGACAGTGTAAATTTTGGACTCCACAAGTGCTGAAGAGTTGACACATGTCCATTTTTTGAATTAATTCACATGTCAACCTTCTAAAGTGGCACGTGCAGTCTTCTAAACTTCACTGACAGTGTATTGAATAAATTTTAATAGAAATAGTTAGGAGTTGAAATTCGGCTTAATGCCCAAAATCCCCTCTCCCCTCCCCCCCCCCCCGCGGGGAAGTATCACAAAGGGGACACTTTGCCCCCTAAAGTATGATATAAGGACATTTTGCCCCTATCGTGACAGAATTTAGTCACGTGCGTGCATGTGACTATTTCATACTTCAGGGGGCAAAGTTGGATCAAAAAAAGATTAGGGGGCAAAGTGTCCTTTTTGTGATACTTCATGGGGGATTTTGGACATTAAACTGTTGAAATTCATGGAAAAAAAAAGGAAAGTTTTAAAAAGGGGTGGTATACTAGCAATATTTACTAGTTGGTACCATAAGAAATAAGAATAACTAATTATTAAGAAGGAAACACGATTTTATATAATTTTTTAAAAGGAAATTGTATTTACGTCTTTAACCTTATTAAAATGCATGGAGTAAAAACGAAATAATAATCTCCTATCATTTTTTATGGTAAGTTTAATTTCCTCAAATATAAAAACCCTAAGAGCCCATTTGTTTTGATGTAATTTAATCACTTTTTATAGAAAGCTAAATAACTTTAGCATTTTTGGTTATTTTTTGAGAGAAAGTTTTACAGTGTGTTTGGATTGAGGGACCAGTAAGGGACGGGATAGGACGGGACGTGATGGGAGGTCCTTTTAGTTAGTGACCCATGTTTGGATTGGAAATTAGATTTGGTCCATAGGTTTTGGAGGACCAATTTTGGTCCTTCTTGATCCTTATTATAAGTCCACCTTTTTTGGTACTCCAATTTGGAGTACCAACAAGAACCAACAAAGTTTTTATTTATTAAATGTTAGGTGATCCCTCATGTTCCTTATTTTTTATATTTTAAACAATCCAAACAAGAATTGGTCTTTCCTTTTCTTTCCTTTAAAAAACTCTCATTTCCCATCCTATCCTGTCCTATACTGATCCCTGAAAAAGTTTATCCAAACACACTATTAGGGTAAGAAAGTTTAACTGACCCAAATACTTTCTTTGCAAAGTGAGAAAGTGCTTTAACACCAGAGAGGTGTTAAAGTATTTTCTCACTTTTCTCATGAAAGTGGTTTTAAAACAAAATTACTTAAAATGACATTGTTTTTAAATTTAAAATATTCATCAAAGGGTATTTTAATAAATTTAACTTTATTTTCTTAGGAATTTAATTTAAACTTTAGAGGTTAAACAAACATGTTAAAGTATTTTCTTATGAAAAAACTTTCTAATTCTAAACTTTTTATAAAAAGACTTTATACCTTTTTACTTTCTGTAGAAACTTCCAAACACGCTTTAATAATCCACTCTTCACTGCTATGTCCTCACCATAATCATCACTTTATTTTTTCTTATTAATGAAACGATCAATCTTTTTACTCTACTTTTTTTTTTTAATTTTGTTAACCATCCATTGCATCCCTTTAGTAATTAATCCAGTCCCTTTTTAATTCGGTTGGAGGAGGAGTATCTTCATTGGTGGGAATGTGAAATTGATCAAATAGTAGATTAAGATGACGATGGTTGCCGGAAGGTTTAAAAGCAATGGCAAGCTCTGACATATTGAGGGGTAGAAAGCCGTTTTTACTTATTTTATTCAAGATTCGGGTATTAGAGAGACAGAAATCATGGCTTCATTTTGCGGGGCAAAAAGAATGAAAACAAATCTTTTTTTTTTTGCCGCAGAATGAATACAAATCTATACTAAATATAATGTGAAAACCTGAGTTTGTCTGACGAGTTGATTCGGAGATAAATTTAGTTTTTTAAAAATTCAAAACAAAATAAAAACTAACCATCTTAGATAAAACTACCCATCGGAGAATAAATATAATATTTAAATTTCATTTATATCATTTTAAAAAAAAAATCTACCCATTTAAAAAAAGCTGTCACAAACAAATACATTTTAATCATTTTATTTTCATATATACTTACGTAATAAGTGCCATGTGTCTTGTACTAAGAGTGTCATCCTAAGAAAATTAGCATTGAGGATAATATGGTAAAAACAATTTCCTTTCTATTAATTTCGAAAATTACTATTTTCCTTTTTTATAATTATTTTTCATCATGGTACCAAAGTAATTAATAACTACGAGAGGGGTATCCCGCGCTTGCGCTACGGGAAATTTTTAATGTGGGTATAACCCCCAATTTCAAAACCAAGAACCCTAACTCATTTGTCTCTTTTATGGGTTTGTAATGCTTTTATCCTTTCATGTCATTTTTTTTTAAAAAAATTTTACTTGTACTACTCTGAAACTCTTTTATTCATACGGTTTCTTCATAAAGAGTATCTACTTGGAATTTTCATGTCATTTTTATTCATCTCAATTATCAAAATTTCATAAACTTGCTGAAGCCTGAAATATATATATATATATATATATATATATATATAAAGGGTTAGGAAATTTTTTCAAACCCTCTAATTATGAACTTGCTGGAAAATAATATTTATTGGTAAAGTTTTGTCAGCTTTAAAAATAGTGTTCATATCAATTATAAGTTTATGGATGCTGATAGTATTTGATTAATTATATTATTATTAATTTTATTTTATTACTCAACTTTTTTTTACTGTATTACTCCATTATTTATAAAATTGATTTACCGCATATTTTTTTTATAAAAAATGCCATGTGTCATTAATTAACAAAGTAACGTGTTTTCATTTAGGTGTGTAAGTCACACTCGTTTAAATTGACGACATGTCTCAATTTGACACGATTTCGGTATGTTCGGACCCAAATCGACCAAATTAAAAGGATTTGTCCTGTATTAGGACCGAAACTGAAACGTTCTACTCTTAATTTAGCAATTAACCATAAAACAAGTATAAAACCAGTTGCTTTAGACAGGGTATAAGCTGATCCATATAATTATATTATATTATATATTATTATAATAATTAATTAATGGATGGAGATCAAGAGATTGTTGTATTGGCATGACACTTGTAACATCATCTCATGTCATGTGCTAACACGTTTTACACTTTTGCATGTTCGTGTTTTCTCCTTTTCTTGGGTCATCTCTCTAGCTCATCATCAAATGACAGCTTGTTTGCTTATCTTCTAAGTACCTTCTTTATTTCCCATCCATCACCCCTTTAACCCAATATATATATTTTGAATATATTGATAGGAAAATTATTCAATCAGTGTAGTTTAGTCGATTACACATATGAGTCTTGAAGGGAGGGTGATGTATCTCTTAAGTATTAGATTAAAATATTTAAAACTTAATTAATCATAAATATATGTCAACTGTATAACCCGTTTGTGGAATTCAAATTTACACCATGAGTATCAAATAATTACCTTTATTTATATATATATATATATAAATATTCGTTTTTCCATTGAGCCTATGCCTATGAATGAATCCGGGGTGTGAATTCACGTCAATTTTAAGACTTTATCTTGCAAATATTATGTCATCACATTGCCGTTTAAAAAGCTGAGGCGTTTTTATTAGTTATTTATAATTTATAATAATTATTAATAATAATAGTATTTTTTTTGGCATCAATTATAATAAGGTAAATATTTGAAACATCGGTGATGTAAATTTTGAATTCCATAAGCGGGTTGTGGAATTGATACATGTCCATTTTCTGAAATATTTAAATTTTAATTATTTTAATTTAGTTCTTGAAGGACACCATGTCACCCTTCAAAACCCGTTTATACAGTCTGCTAAACTCCACCAACGGTCTATTATATATAAACCCATTATAATAGTATCTAACTTGACATTTTTACTCAAATTCTTTTTTGTGAATTATGTAACGACATGTAGAAACTCTAAACCGGATTCATTATAGTTATCAAAATATTGTAAGAATATGAAGAACAATATAATCTATAGCTAGAATATAAATATATAAATATATATATATATATAATTAATAATTAATATTTTCTATTTCTTAATGTTATTGTTCCTTGTTATTACTACCAAATATATATATATATAATTAATATTAGGAGTATATTTTAATTTCTAGTGAAAAAAAAAACTATTGAACATAGTTGTAGATGGGATTGAGATTGTGATAAAAAATGCAGGTGAGCTTATATAATAGAAGTAATTAGGTTAAATTTTACTTATAACAAAAATGTTTAAAGTAACTTGCAAGGGCAAGTAAAGTAAAAAGTTTCAATGTAACTTTAGTTCTTTTTGGCCAGATATAAAAAATGACTCTATACTATCTCTTGGACATTCTTGGACTATGACTACAATAGGAGTAAAAATAATTACCGTGCATCAAAGTCTAAAACTACGGTAAAAAGTTTCAAAGAAATTTCTTGGTAATTTCCTCAATATTATCGGAGAACATATTATAATTATTAATTAATTATAATAATTATATAATACTCACTCTGTCCCATTATATAAGTACCTTTAACTATATCATCAAGATTAATAAAATTAGTTATGACACAAAATTTTATGTACTCTTACCTTTATCTTCTATTTTTATCTTTGTTGTTTTTCCTACTAATTCTCTCTCCTCCTACTCATCCTCTTAACTATCAAGGATAGTTTTGGAAATAACTAAAAAATATGCATTGGAAATGATAAAGGGACTTATAAATTGGGACAAAAAAATCTTCTAAAAGGGGACTTATATTATGGGACAGAGGGAGTATATAATAATTCCATAATAAGAAACAAAATATTCATATTTTCCCTTTCTTTTGTTCTTTAAGATGTTTCCCTATAAAAGTAATTTTTGTAGCGTAAGCCGTAAGCTTTTTAAATCTTCTTCAATCTTCATATATATAAAAGTATTGTGAAATAGGGCTACTGTTGCATTGAGAAGGATTTGGCGTAAAACTTGAGACAAAGGCAAAGCAGAAGAAAGACGAAAGGAACAACAGACGCAGGTAAAAAAGCCATGGAAACCCTCTTTTAAACCTCTGAGTAAAAAATATTTGCACATGCTTCGAGTTGGTCGGCTCGCTGGTCGGTTGGTTTTCCTTTTTCTTATTCTTTCTCTTCTTTTTTTGTTTAGTAAGAGACGGTTCAACTTTTACAAGAAAAAAAAAAAAGTTTTTCCGAAGCGGTTTCGGTGCATAAATCAAAGATTGCCTTTGTTTCTGTCGACTGCTTTTTTTTTTTGCCTTAAATTTAATTTTACTCTTTTTTTTTAATTAATTTTTTAAAAGTTGTCCGTTGGTTTTCTCGTGACCGTTTTCCCGTCCCCGAGAGAGAAAAAAAAGGGGAAAAATTGTTTGGAGTCTGTAACAGTAAACTTTTACTCCATTCAACAATGTCACTGTATTTTCAAAGTTAAATTAATAATAAATAAAATATTAATAAAAAAAAAGCTATTACTAGTGACAGTGAAAGTCCAGCGGAAAACTCTGGAAAATTTCCTTTATGATTTTCGTTATTTGCAAGCAAAAATAGTCTGTAATCTCTCCTTTTTGTCTTTATTCAAAGTTCAAAAGAAAAGAAAAGAGGAGGAAAAAAAAAGTTTCGAGAGAGAATCGGCAAATAGAAGGAAAAAAAAAAATTCTAATTCTATATTTTTAGTGAATATTGTTGAATGCGGAATATTATTATTATTATTATTTGTAATAATAGTGGAAAATAGAGAGTGACGGTGCCATCTCTCCTGCGACATACAGATTGATGAGTAGCATATTCAAGGGGTCGCCATACCGGCGGCCGAATGACGTGGAGGCCGGAAGCAGCCGCTCCGCCCACTCCGACAATGACTACGACGAGTTTTCCGACGGTCCTTTTAATATCACCAGCACCAAGAATGCTCCCATCGATAGCCTCCGCCGTTGGAGAGTAATGCCTAATTTCCCTCTCGGATACTCTGTTTAGTACTAGTTTTTGTTTTATGCTTTTGTCTTGTTTGTTCAAATAGATTTAGGTTTCTTTAGGGAAAGTTTTATGAACTAGATGCTCATATATAATTTTATTTGAAAGCACTATTCCATATTGCCGGTGACAATTATGACTTGTGATTTGAGCTTTGTTGCTTTTCTTTTTGTTTATATATATAGTTATTTATTAAGATTTCTCTCTTTTTCTTTTTTCCCTTTCTGATATAATTGGGCTTCTCTTCGTTTCCTTATTATTGAGAGGGGTGATAATTCTCATAGGTACTTGATGGTTCTGACTTCGATGATTTTCTTTTGTAGCAAGCTGCCCTGGTGCTTAATGCTTCTCGTCGCTTTCGATACACCTTGGACTTGAAAAAACAAGAAGAGAAAAAGCAGGTTTTAAGTACGATCAGAACACATGCTCAAGCTATACGAGTATGTTATCCTTGACTAAGTGTTCTTTTTTGGGCTTCTTTTTCATTTTCTGGGTTTATCATTCCTCTGATTTTCTCCTTTTTCTTAGGCTGCATATCTTTTCAAGCAAGCTGGGGAACGCGAAAATGGTACTTCTGCCGTTCTTGTAGAATGTTAGCACGATGGTGCTTGTGTTTTATAGTTTTAGTATATTCTGTTGTTATCTTTGCCACGTTTTTGTTTGGCAGCTTCATCCAATTGAGATTTCCCTATGTGTTCTCGTCACTCCATAGTCTATATATGTGTCTGTGTGTTTGTATATAACATAAACTTCAAACTGCCCCAAACCAGAAAGGCATAGCCACATTTGATGCAAAACCAGAATTTTATGCCACCTCAATGAAAATCAATAATAACTTGTATTGCAGCTTGAGAAATATTTGATTTCTTCAGAGGAAGCCCAAAGTTTAAAATGTATACATCAAACATTTCCATAATTAGTTATTTTTTTAAATGTCTAGAGTGTCTAGTCTTTGTATCTTTCTTGGTGGTTTTGCATTGGCATGTGCCCTGCTTGTATTATCTTATCATGTTTTGTTTGCTTGTTTCTAGATGTGATAGATTTGAATTATCCAGTTAGTTTGAGATATGTAGTGTTTTGTGAGTGCTTAAATTAAAGCTGCATCTATTAATCGAATGAAATGATATTCACATCTAAGAAAAGCTTCACTGTCGATATTTTATTAGTAAAACATGTTCATATAAAGTAATCTTTTGGACATAATTCTTGCTAGGATAGCTATTATAATCTTGCTGCTTGTCAATCTCCTCCTTACTTAAAACACATTCAGTGGATGCCACTGTTTTTTGCCTTCATTCTGATATCTTCATTAATCAGTGGCATGTGTAAAGTCATTGATTGAGTTGGTACAATAAGTTGATGCTATGGAAGTATTTTAGGCAATTTATCTTACTTTGTTGCATGTATTTTGTCAAAAGAAAGTATTGTATTTAAAAATGTTCTATGATGTGTTCTACCCATTGGATCGCTTGTGCTGTAACAACTTATAAAAGCCCATTGTTTTGGTTTCGATGCGTATCATGATGCTTTCTTTTGTAGGGACAGCTGTTCCAGAGCCAACTCCCAATGGTGATTTTGCAATTGGACCAGAGCAACTGGCTTCATTGACCAGGGATCACAATCTTAATGCTCTGCAGGAATATGGGGGGGCAAGTCGATGAAAATTACAAAATTTGATTAATATTTATATTTTTGCATTATTTGTCACTTATTTAATATTTAATTTTGGTTTTCTAAATCAGATTAACGGGCTATCAGAGTTGCTGAAAACAAATTTGGAGAAAGGTATTCAAGGAGATGACTCTGATTTACTTAAACGGAGGAATGCATTTGGTTCAAACACATATCCTCGGAAAAAAGGACGGAGTTTTTGGGTAAATTTTTAGCTATAGTAGTTTGCAATTGTTGTTCCTCCCCTTCCTTCGTTTATTTTGTTAACCATCGTTCATATTCTTGAATTTTTTTTTTTTTAACTAACATACCTTTTTTTTTTTGCACACAGAGATTTGTTTGGGAAGCTTGCCAAGACCTTACTTTGATAATTTTGATAATAGCTGCTGTATGTTCTTTGGCTTTGGGAATAAAGACAGAGGTGAGAGTCCTATATGTGGTCAAGTACAATTTGTGTTTCTCTTATGAGCAAATATTGCTGAGTTATGATTATGATGATTTTTCCTATTATCCTCTTAAGAAGCATAATTTATGCATTATAATTTAATAATGAACCTGTAATAATAAAAGCAATACTGTATACATGTGTCATACAAATGGATGAGTACGCTTCTGCTTCATAAAATCGGGATCATGATATTCTTATTGCTGGTCTGTGGTCAATAACTTAATCGATTTATGTTAATATTTTCACAGGGTCTTAGCGCATATATATATATATATATATTTTATAATTCTTAACATGATGTCATACTTGGGTATATTGTGGTCAACCTTGTTTTTCACATGATGATATCAGCACCCAAAATTCTTGTCTGGTCTGTGTTACTTGTTTATAACGTTCAATCAGCTTCTGCATTACTTTTATTGTTTTAAGGAGATTTCTTCAAGCCTGTTTGTGTTTCAAGTACATTACTTTGGAATAAGAATATTTAGTTTTCATGTCATATGCTGCATTTTCTTTTTACAGGGTCCCAAGGAAGGCTGGTATGATGGGGGTAGCATAGCATTCGCAGTTAAGCTTGTCATTGTTGTTACAGGTACTGAAATGACCAGTTAAACCTTTTGCAGTTAAATACATAAAATTTTAATTTTAATTAATTTATTTTTATTTCTTGTTATTAAAATTTAACTGTTAATTTTGCTGCTTGTTACTGGGTTGTTGTATTTCATTCTATCATGACTTTTCAAATCGGCAGCTATCAGTGACTATAAACAATCTCTTCAGTTCCAAAAGCTAGATGAGGAGAAGAGGAACATACATTTGGAGGTAAGGCGTCCACTAATTTAACCTTTCATATGGTTATGCACTATATTCTTTTGGTATTTGAGTTTGAATGCAATATTGCAGGTCGTTAGAGGAGGTAGAAGAGTTGAAATTTCGATATATGATATTGTTGTTGGTGATGTTATACCCCTCAATATTGGTGATCAGGTGTGCGACTCTATATGCCACTTACTCTCGTTATCTTCAATGCAGCGTCTGACTGGAATTGATAATCTGCTCTATAGGTCCCTGCTGATGGAATTTTAATCTCTGGCCACTCACTTGCAATAGATGAATCTAGCATGACTGGAGAGAGTGATATTGTAAGGCTTACAACCTGTACTGCTATTAAAAGATGTGCTTACTTTTTGCATGCTCTAAAATTGCTATTAGGTCTAGTTTCCAAAATAGTAGAAAAAAAATGCTGTTATCTTTTGCAGGTTCACAAAGATATGAAGCAACCTTTTTTGATGTCTGGCTGTAAAGTGGCTGATGGAAGTGGCACAATGCTGGTAAATATTAGGACTTATCTTCTTTATTCCTGTACTTTCCATTAAATCGTTTTAATAGTGTATGTTGTAATCTGTTCAAGTTTTCATTTTCAGTATAGACTGTACAAACTGGGTCTTAAAATTATTAAATCTTAATATCTTAATCCTGCTGTTCATCGCAACCTATTCAATTCATATATTTGGTGAACGTGTGCAAACTTCTTAATACTGAGTTTTCTACCAAAAAAAAAATTTTTAGTCTGCAGTTTTCATTGTTTTCTTGTGAATGCACTAGATACAGACAAACATTCTTTTATTATTGTCCTATTTTTTGACAATTTGCTTAACTTGTAGATTATTACTGTTCATTTTTTTTGTTAATAATTTTTTAAATGCATACACACTGAAACCTTGTATTGCTGAGATTTTACGCTCTAGATTACATGGTTTTAAGCATCTTGCTAAAGATCATGTTAATGTTTCCCTTTGTAATAGCTGGAAATTGTCTTTAGATTGGTAGTTGTTGTTTCTTACATTTGATTTCTTTGTAAACAGTTCTTAATGGCAGTTCTTGTTCCTGCCACTGGATGAATGAATACATATTTACGCCCCCCCCCCCCC
>AWUE01009579.1:0-15101 GCA_001974825.2 Corchorus olitorius | reverse complement strand
TTTTTGGAGTGTGTATTGGTAGTTAATGTATTGGAGTGTATAATAAGAATTTAAAGTTTTTAAAATAAAAAGAAGAGTAACATGTAATTATTTCCTTTGACTTATAAAGTTAGAGGAGTCAATCGGGTGGGTTGGACAAGTTTCGGATCATCTGAATCTAGGTCAAATGAGTCAAGTAATTTTCTCAAGTTTCAGCTGGGTTTGAATAAATGATAATTTAGAATGGTTAAAATTATAACAATGTGGATTTTATTGAATGAAATATAATTTTAGTTTATAATTTTCTCGTGTCATTCGGGTTTTGACTCATCTGGGTTCAGATCATTCGGGTATGCTAGGTCTAGGGTCAGGTGGGTTCGGGTTTTGGCCTCAGGTCACTGGGGTTTTGGATTTTTCGGATTTAGGACTCGGATCAATTGGGTCAACCTTGTATTTTTTAATATTTAATTCTTAAATTAATTATTTACTAAAAACAGGATGGGTCACGTGCAACACACGTGGAAGTGAAGACTAGTTATAATAAAATAGAGGTTGACAAAAAAAATTAGATCTTGAAACTTGCCTAATTCCAAGTGTGAGGTATCCAACATGAAAATTGTACACTGTGAGTGCATCATCTTGAGACAAACAAGTCTAGTTTGATGTGATTGAAAATCAAGTTTGATGGTTTAGAGTAAGTAAAGACCAACACCTACTCATTTGAATGAATGATTTAACCCATCAATCCATATATATAGAATCACTATATATAATATACACATCCCCTTATCATTATTGAGGAAAATATATATGACAAAATTAGTTCCTAATTATCTTTTTTGGTACGTAACATAAAAACAAAAAAACATCAAGTTCATTTTATTTGATTTGCTTATATTATTATTCAACCATTCAAGTCAAAGCTTTTAGCAAAACGTTTTTTATCAACCATAATGTTTTCTTGTGAACGTTGTCGTTCTGTTAATGATTTATTTATGTAAAAAGAGACAAATAGTTTAAAGGGGGAATCGTTCATTCATTTATATGGTTAATTTATTTATTTAAAACTAAATGTTTGGTTAATTAGAATTTGAAATTTGTAGTTTAAGAGTCCTAATACAAATCTTAATATTATGAAAGGAAATTGGAAAAACCCCACAAAAAATCCTTAATTCTTATGTTATTTTAACAATGGGTATTAAAACAAGACGAAAGAAAGCAATCATAGTGGTTTGAAACAAGCTCGATGTGATATATTCAACTACATTCTTGTTTGAAGTTTTGATGAAGAACGTTTTGTTTCCTAATTATATAAAATGTCCTAAAAACGATGTTTTTTTTTTCCTTCCTTTCTTTCTTGCCTGTGGTCCTGTCTGCTAATGAAGTGCTAACATTTGAAAAATACAAATTTGTATATGCTACTATGTTTAATAATATGTGCATCATTTGGTCGGATTTAGAATTGACATGGTCGAAAAAATTTGCATGCATGCATGAAACACAACACTCCATAAAATATTATTCATATATAAAATTTTATATGATAATTTTTTTTTATCATGCATCAATTATCCAAGATTGAATCTGATCCCTAAAATTAAAAATCTAACACTTTATCGACAAACTACACGACGGCCGACGAGTGGCCTATATGCTAGTACATGTTTTGTGACATGAACATAACGTGTCAAAGTGTTAAACATCTTTAATAGGGTGCTGAAACAATTGTACTGTATTTACAGCAGCCATTGTTCTTTTCTCTTTTTCGGGTCGAATTTAACAAGAAGCTAAGTATATAAGATGTCAATTTAATTTGAGAGATTGGGTAAGATAAACAAAAGGAGAAAAAAAAAATTGATAGAGAATAGGTGGAAATATATAATATGACCAAAACCTAATAAAATTTGAATCAATTTTAGGAATTATAGAGAAGCTGCCTAATTTTGATTCATGCATGAATCAAAAGCCCTCTGCCCCCATCAGTCTTATAAGAGTCAAGCCAGCAGTCAAAAAACAGAACCCCTAGAAGAAAAATAGCTTCATTTTTCCCTATTTGAGGGGACTTTTACCATTTTGGTTTACGAAATCTCATGATTCAAATATGACGAACCACGTTCTTCCTTGTCATGTTACGTTTACTTACTTTTTGTTTTCCAATTATAAAATTTGGACTTCTTACATATATTTTTATAGCATGAAGAACGTGGCCAAACGGTGCATATTTTTGTTGAATCTCAACACATAATTACAAGTTAATAAACAATTCACATTATGACAACAAGAACTAATTAATCGTTATTATTAAACCCGAATTTACAAGTAGTGTTGTTTTTCTCTTTCATACTAAAAAAAACATAGATGAAAACCCTTTGATCATTTGTCAGCATCGGATATCATCTAACCCGAATTGTCCTAACGATATATATAAAAGTTAATCTTGTTCGAGTTGGGATGGTGTAAAACTCTTTCAATAATAATTTTTGTATATATTCACAAGACTTAAACTCGAGATCTTAATTTGAACCAAACACTGAATCACTTGAACTAATCACTTGTTGGTGATATATATATATATAGTTTAATCTTAATCAATGACAGAATTCTTTCGTAAGGAAAACCGAACACATTGATGAAGTTATCATTTATATATTAAATCTTAACGATGATGGTGTTTAATTAAAAATATTTGGATGTGATTTCGAATGAAAAATGACATATCTCCTCATATATATGTTTGTTTTTAACTGCATCGCATGTGTATGCACTCGTAATGAGTGAGAGTTGTAATTCTATGACTTGTTATTGTCTTGGTCTTTTATTATTCCCTCCAATTAGGTGGCTAATAAAACATGGAACTTGCATTGAAGAAACAAAAATGTTTGGATGTCATGTTTTTTGTACTTTCATACGTAATTATTTGGCACACAAAATGGGTCATAGTTCAAGTAAACAATAAACTTCAACATGCTTAACAACATTCAAACATTGTCAGTATGTATCTTCTTATATAATTTCATATTCTTGAAAAATTTACTTCTAACTTAACTATTTACGGGTAGACAAAATTGAATAACCAAATGTCAACCTTCTAATTTCAGTGATTGAACTCTTAAATCGAATTATGATAGTTTCAAACTCCCAAAAAATTTTTAAATACAATTGTAAAATGATGAAGAAAATTTAATTTTAAAAATTTTAAAAGTAAAATAGTAAATGCCCAAAAAGAGTAAAATTTGTTGTACAAGTAAAAATGAGCATGTTTGCTATAAATTGTTACTTGTTAGAGAGACATGTGTCTAGATTTGACTATGTGACTATAAAGAAATTAGAATTAGAATATTAATGCAATATAAATGTTTTATTTCCCAAAAAAGATATTAACTCTAATTATTGATTAAAAAAAATGCTGCAAACCCTTCCAATTCCATGGTGCAAAAAGATTATATTCATACTTAAATGACATCATCAAAGGGATTTGCTGAGGTCTCTGTTTTTTCCTTCCCTCTATATATATTCCTTTCCTCCCCTGCTTTCAACTAAAGCAACTCCCCTGTTTCTCACATCAAACCCCAAAAGAAAAACAAAAAATCTCTTCAAAACTCAACTCTCTGTTTTTCATTTTCTCTTCAAAAGTTCAACAATGGAGAACAAGGAGAAAATTGCAGTCTCTCCAATCTCAGTTTCAACCCCATTTTCTTACTCTCCTTCTTCTTCTTCTTCACCTCCTCCTCAATATTCCCCTGGTTTTTCTTCTCCTAACAACTCTCAGTCTTCTGATAATTCCATTACCAAGTCTCATCATCAAGCACCAGTACTCCTTCCACCACCAACACCGGCTTCTCCTCCCTCTCCTCCGGTTGTTCTCAGCCCTTGCGCCGCCTGCAAAATCCTCCGCCGCCGCTGCGTCGAGAAGTGTGTTTTGGCTCCTTATTTCCCTCCTACTGAGCCTTATAAGTTCACCATTGCTCACAGAGTTTTTGGAGCTAGTAATATCATCAAATCCTTGCAGGTAACATCTTTTTTTTCATTCCCAAACTTCATTTTTCTTGCATTTTATCAAAATTAAGATCAAAATGATTTTGATTTCCTAGGGGGGGAAATGTTAAAACTGGAAAAATGGTCACACTATTCCTTGTCAAAGGGTCTAGCAAAACCATATACTCCACATAAATTGGCAAAGAAAATTAGGTTCAAAACGAATTAGTTATTCTTATTACTAATAATAGTAACAAGAAAAGTAATCATTTCCAAAATTTTGATTGGCATTTGGTTCAATTCAATGATTAATGTACCTCTTCATTACGAGGAATAATGGTAGAGGATGATAAACCCCAAATGGGAAAGGTCAACTTTGCCCTTAACTTGCTAGGAAGGAAACATCATATTGTCTACCAAAAGTTATCATTGCAAAAAATTACCCAAAATTTTACTTCCCCTTACCTTTTTTTTTTAATCAAGGGTAATCCAAACCTTTTTCGGCCTCAAATTAATCCCTCTCGGGTCAAGAGTATTTCCTCATACTTGCATTTTTGGCATTTTTTTTTTACTTGTGCTAACTAATTTGGTACATTTTTTTTTTCAGGAATTACCAGAGTCTCAAAGGGCAGATGCAGTAAGCAGCATGGTGTATGAGGCCAGTGCCCGGATCCGGGACCCGGTATACGGCTGCGCCGGAGCAATTTGCCAGCTTCAGAAGCAAGTGAGTGACCTTCAAGCACAACTGGCTAAGACACAAGCTGAACTTGTAACCATGCAATGCCAACAAGCCAATTTGCTAGCCTTAATTTGCATGGAAATGACACAATCTAAAGAATTACCCAATTCATCTCATCAGCAGCAACCTTACAACATGGATACTACATGTTTTCTAGATGACACAAATCTTGCTTCAGCTTGGGAGCCTCTTTGGACATGAAGTCCAAAAGTATTAGTCAGAAAATTAGATATTAAGAAGGCAAAAGGAGGAGAAGAAGAAGAAGAAAGATATAGTTTTAGAGAGAATTTTCAATAAAGTAATCATTATTAGTTATGGTAGATATGCATGTGTCCCTAATGCTTTTTTAATTAGTATTGTTGACCAAAGGGAACCTTTGGAAGAAAAAAAAAAGATTTGAGATTGAGGAAAGGGGTTGTTTAATTTATATAATTTATAATTAATTTAGTTTGTAATCTTACATTAATGGAAGGAAAAGAAAAGAATTTAGGTTAAAGAATGATAGTGGATACAAAAAGGAAGGGAAGGAAAGTAAGAACATGTATGAGCATGAGTGTCTTTTTCCCTAAGTCTACTAATTTTTGAATTAAAAGCAACTTTGGTTACCTAATTTTATCTTAGTTTTTTTTTTTTTTCTGATCAATTACTTGTCAAACTAGCTAGCTCTCTCTATCTTTCTTGACTAACTTTGGCTTTATATCATCCTACAAAGATTATCATGAGATCTATTATTATGTGCTCTATTCCCTTTTTTTCCCCTTGAAATGCCTATGTAATTAAACTTGAATTTTAAATCTTAACTAAATCTAAATTGAGCTATATATATTTAGAGAAACTATATGAAATATATATTGTATATAAATTCAAATAACATAAAACAGTCACAATGTACTTAGGTTTTGTACTTGGTACTTAGTAGTCTCCATGACAAAACAAAGCACTTTACTGACCTTTTTTTTTTTGACATTACCACTTTACTGACTTCTTGTATAAGCACGTTTAAGCCTTAAATTAAGTAGGGATTGCTAGAATTTACTGCTTTGCAAGTCAAGGAAGTGAAATTCACAATCCTTCAATGGATATTAATTTCACAACCAAAGAACCACATATATAACTTTTAATTTAATTTTAATTTTAAAATGATAATTCTATTTTATATTATATATATTGAAAATGAAAAAAAAATATAACTATCTTTTTTTTTGTACTAATATAACTAGCTTTTTTAAAATTATTGTGTGTACAAGTATATATACTATAATTTCTTTCCTTTTTTCATTTAAAAAGAGAAAGGAGGTTTTCAACCATTGACCCAAGAGTCAAAACAGTCTTTTTTTTTGGGTGATACAAACACACTCTTTAATCTTTATACAGAACATTATCAAAAAAGGATTTTCACGTATTTAAACCATCTTTTTTATTTTTTTTTGGTGAATAAATTTTATTTAAATTTTAAACCATCTTACAAGATACATATTCTTGACCTAAGTCTTTCACAGGTTGACCAAAGTCTAAATACCAAGTATTTATAATTGAACTTCTATCGATTTATATATAGTATATATTTAAGGGATCAATTTATGCATGTTATTTATGAAGTTTTTGTCTCTTTGTTTCTGGCCAAAAAAGATGAAGTAAGTTGTGAGATTCATGTAATAATTAAGAATTATTTTTATGTTACAAATTTAGAATTCTAGTCTCTAATCCATACTTTATTTGGAAAGAAAGTGGATAATACTCTTTTTAATATAGTATAGTAATTATAAAGAAACTCTTTATACATTTTTTTTTTGTGAAAAACTCTTTATACATTAAAATCATATACTATAAAAATGATATATATATATATATTATTATATATTATCTTACTATAAGTACATAACTTATAAATTTAATTCTATATATTCTATATACCGTTCTTAGGGTTTTTCTACTAAATCCCGATATTCAATTTTAAGTTTGATAATCTGAAATTAAGTTGTATCTGATTCAATATAAGAAAGTTTTTCCAAACATTTATTTTTGTGGATTCATAAGATTCAAACCACAAATTTTGATTAAAAGAGATATAAATCGAAGTCCTTTTCCTTGTATCAAATTCTTTTCACTTGAAACCATATGGTTTATAAAGTTTCAAAATCCGACAATATAAAATGTTATATATGAAAAAGAAAAAAAAATAAAAATATAAAGCAAAGAAACGCGTATTGAGCTCTTAGCTCTTTATTATTGCTGCATTACACTTTCATCATATCACGTGCGGCCCGACATGTCTGGTTGATTTTGTAGCCCTAAAAAGGAAGGAGAAGGCATTTACATTACTCTTCTTTCTATTCTCTTTTAATTTTAACTTTCTTTTTTTTTTTTTAACATTAGATGCTAAAAGGAATAATACCAATAATAAATTGTAATAATTTGCTTTGATCCCTTTGACAAAGATGTGCCCTCGTGGCCCCCCACATAACTCACATCTATATCAATAATTTACAATAATGAAATTCCTAAGGTCAAATATTAAATTACAAACCAACTCAATTTAACCTCAGAAAATTAAAGTTTTTCCCCTTTCTTATATATGACTATTTACGTCGGGACAAATAACCTTTTTAATTGAGGCCAAACAAAAAAATTTCCATTGCAAAGAAAATTTTGATAACCCATTCATATGCATTCATTGCTTGTACTAAATTTGACAGTGAAATCTAAGGTCAAATCTTAAATTATAAACCACTCAAATATTAGTGATCACCCACAAAAAGAAAAAAAAATCTTTTTTTTAGGGAAAAAATAAAAAAATCGCTAATTAAACGTTCGATTACATTATTTCAGCTCATTATTTCATAATTTACCTTCCTAATTGATACAAAAATCGCTAATAAAACATCAATTTGGGACCACTTACGTCGAAACAACATTTTTATTTGGCTCAATTCAAGAATATTTCTAGGTCTTGTTGATTTTAGAATAGTCATTTTCGAACTTGAAGTTTAAGATAAATCCCCAAGTACAAATGAGAAATGTGTCTAACAAATTGATCATCTTTCCATGGCATTAATTACATTATGTGTGAAAATGTGAATTTCTAAGGGACCCCATGCGTGACGAAAAGAAAAATAGAATCTATTATAATAAACAGTCTTGAAAGGGCATTTTTGGTTGATCTCGAAATGGATGGTTTCAACTGTTTCTTTAATACAATATTCTCAAAGACTAGTTTTCAATGAGAACATGCTTAAAATATACCGTAAGAGAACCGCCGATCGGTTTGATTTGAGTCGTTTAGACCCAAGAATTTTCCCCTTATAGTGGTCACCAAAACCTTATTAATGGGTGAAGCTCGACAACTCCAACCTCCAAGGGTTCAAATTTTCGTCATTGCTTACCCTAAAATGTTGACTTATATTGTTAAAATTTGTTTAATTTCCAAAGCAAATTATATGTACTTTTTCTATCCCATATTTTATTTTTTAACAATATTGTAATACTTTTTGCGCTCTGATCTTGTACTTGTTTAATTATAAATTTAATTAAATTCGAGCATTTGATTCAATGTTGATATATATACACGTCGTCGAGGGAAAAAACCGGCTATTTATGTACATATCCTCCAATTTGTATGATGGAAATTCTCCAATTTTTTTGGTAAGATGTTTTGTCCTTTTTTTCATCAAATTGGTAATGCCTATTAATTGAAGAGTTATTATCAATTACCTAAGTACAAAAAATTCGTACGTGTTGAAAAATGCTCTTTAAGTTCCTTTCTTAAGTTGTAGTAGTATAATATTAAGTCTTGCAAAGGTGGCGCTTAATTAGTTGCACTTTAGTCAAAAAGACTAGACAAAATTAGTTAATTATGCTCAATAAATCATTTCTTTGGTCCAATGAGAATGGATCAAGGCTAGCTAGCTAGTGATTATTATAATAATTTTACTATTCTTTGTAAACAAATTTTAATTATATTTTTATTGATTAAGGACCAACTAGCTATAGCTCTATGTGGATATATATAGCCACAATCTCTTACAAATGCATTCATATTTTATAGCATTTCAAAGCCTTCATCTTTGAAGCCCTTTTCTCATCCATTTCAACATGAAATTGATTGTGTTAGGTACCATTAACAACCCAAAATTAATTACTAAACCAATATTAAATGAGAAAAATAAATTTGGGGCTCATTAATTTATAAGAATTTTGACATTTTCACATTATATAGATAGAAACACATTAATATATACAAACTTTAGGCTATAATTAACTTATGATTTGTTCTCACAAACAAATTCCAGAACAAAAAATCTTACTCTCATTTAAGAGAAATGGGCCACAAAAATGATCACACTAGCTAGAAAAGTTGAGATTTCAACGAGTATTGATTCATCAATATTTATTGCTTGCAAGTACCAACTTCTACTATAAAAACTATACTTATCTTGAACAAGTTTGAACAAAAAATGCCTCAAAAATTTTAACTATGATAAGCAATAAATTGCACCAAACCTGTTCAGCTCTGAAAATTAATACAGTGGGACAAAGTATATAACAATGATGTTAATTTGACTTCATTGTATCAAACTTTAATATATTCATTCATATTCACCAATTGGAGTAATATATATATGCAAGCAAATCAAGGTATATATGGATGTTATAAGGTCCAAGGTTTTTTTTTTTTTCCTAATTGATATTGAGAAAAAGAGATTAATTAAGCTCTAATACCTCCATTGACCCAAACTTACGATGTTTAACATGCCTTTAAGTAAGAAAATTTTCTTTTTCTAGATAACCACACATTTGGAAAATGTTTTGTTCTCATATCTTTTAGTCTAGTGAGCAATAATAAGTCTAACAAGAAAAGGTTAAATTACTTTAATGCATGGAATTCTTACAAATTAAAAAAAAAAACTTTGTTTTCAATTCTTTTGGGTTGCTTTAAGTACAATAATTTTAGAATTTTATAAGTTAAAATGTAGAAAAAAGCTTGATCCCAAGTGGTTAGTGGGTAAGAAAATTGTACATGTTTCTTTGTCATTTTCCCTTGATTTTCAGCATTTGACTTCGGTCTGATACATTCTATCTATATATATAATTAATAATGATCACTTGTTCATGGGAACTTATATATATATATTTGCAAAGGTAGTTTAATTTATTGATCAATTCCCTTGTGCGTCGACAACGGTTTCTATATGAACTAGCACTTTAATGTGTGAACTCCTTGAAACATTATTTGACCATGAACATATATTCTTTGACGGCTGTAAAATATCGTCCCTTAAAATATAAATGGGTTAAATATTAATGATTCGAATCTGAAATAATTTCATTATTTAAGATATTGATTTTCAATATTTCAAAATATTATTTAGACGTGATAGTCCGAATCTAATTGTTTTAGATTACGTAAACCAAAATTATTATCTGTATGAAAAAATCTTATAATAAGAAAATATTTCGATTGGTACGGATATATTAAAATTAAGAATCCAACGCTCTATCAATACCAATAAATCACGTAATCGTTGGTTATATGTAATATAATGTTGGATCTATACTATTGAATTGATTGTTTTCTTTTTGGCAGTAAATTGAATTGATTGTTAAATGAGTCTCTTGTACTCTTGTTTGTATATATGCGAGCTCCGTCAAACAAGCACATCTAGTCTAGTTTCATATTAACCGATAAGTTTGTATGAATAAAGTTCTAAAGGAGTCTTTATTTTTGTCTATCGGTCGACAAATTTAAATTAATTAATTTATTAATCCAAGAGTCAAGCACATAGTCTCTTTTAAGTTGGGTTTACTTTAATTTTTCTTAGCAACTGCATGTCTATTCGTTTCTCTTTTTTTTTTTTTTTTTACATAAAAAGACATGTTTTACAAGTATAAATTTCTTATACCTATAGACTATAGACCAATTTTCCTTTAGATTGATTTTGACATTCATGTGCATATATGCCTAAGTACATGAATGTTGATTTTCCGTATGAAAAATGCAGGTTTTTTACCAAAATGAATAATTAAGTCTACCTACATTGTGATCCTTTTTTTTGGTGAGATATATATAGTGTGATCAATTTTATAATTATTATACTTTGTGACTATATATTATGAACTAAATTTCAGTAGTATTTGTTTTCATTAACCAAAAATAGGTACTTTTATACTACAAAATGTCACCGAATTGTACACACTTCAATCTTATGAGATACGACGTTGTTTTGTAGATTAAACTTGAGCTTTATCAATATACTCCATAATGTTGATAAACAATTTAATTACTAACCATTATCAATATTGCAAGCACGTTTGGAAAATAGGAATATGAACATCAATCAGTCACTTAGACTTGACTCAACTAGAAATTTAAATAGAGTATGATTTGAGTAATGTCACAATCTTAAGTTCAAGTCATGAAACCTTTTAAAAGTAGGGGAAAAATGAATATGAACAAAGGCCATAATTTAGGCATGACTCAACTAATTAATAAATATACATCAGAAGATAAGATTTTTCTGTTAAATCATATGGGAAAAGAAAAGGAGAAAAATTAATATGAGCAATGGCCTAACTCAACTAGTAAGTAAGACTTTAGGGAAAGCCGCAATCTTAAGTTCAAGTCATAACACTTATATAATCGTACAAAATGGAAAAATGAAACCGAATGAGAAAAATTATAAATTCATCCCATTAGATGTAAAATTTAGGATATTGGCGCCATTAAGAAAAAGATGTTTCACAATGCTCCATTAAAAATTTGAAAATTGATTAATCAATATGCATAACATATATAATCTAGGGTCAATATTATATAACATATATAATTAATGAATAATAAACCATGACATGCGTGTGAGCTTGACGATGATTTTGAACTGTTGTTTGAACCACCTGTTGAAATGAAGAACCTTCTTGATGCTGATGCTAGGGGGGTATCCTATCCTCGTGGCTATTGTTATAAGTAGTTGATAGTTCTTGCTTGTTAAAAAAGAAAAAAAAAACCATGAAAAAAAAAAGTATTGCTTTTGACTCGGAAAAAATTTTCTAGCTACACCACTGACCTCAAGGTGTACGTTGAGGTTCGTTAACATAACAATTTTGTAGAATACTTCACTGATCAGCTAAAGATATACAAATTTGGAGTATATTGAACTTAAGAATAATTATTGTAGATCAATTTTTATGTGTATATGTGACTCCATGAAAAAAAATGGAAACAGAGACAATTTAAGCCAAGGCTAAGCTTGACTGCTTCGAGCTTAAAGTTAGCACCATATTGCAAACTTCATATCCATGCATTGCGAACTTGACGGGTTCTTTTTTTTTTTTTTTTCTTTTTTCATCTCCTGTTCCTGTATGGATTTAAAGGCAAAAATTATAGAATTTAATTATCTGACTAACATGCTTGACGTACGGGTTTTATCATAGATTTAATGATAGACAAATTATACAATACACCGACGGTGGAGTTTAGCAGATTACACAAGCGGGTCCTGAAGGGTGATATGTGTCCTCTATAGACTAGATTGAAATATTTAAAACTTAAATAATTAAAAAAACGGACATGTGTCAACTCCACAACCCGTTTGTGGAATTCAAAATTTACACCGCCGGTGTATCAAATAATTACCCTTAATGATATGGTGGTTTCTTTGTTCTTTTTCTTAGGAAAAAACATACTCCGTATTACTTTCATTAATTGATGTGGGAAAACATTACAAGGGATTTCCATCCCAATCATTATTCATTTTGAAGTGCAGCAATAACTAAATTAAGTTGACACTTATTTTAACCATCGCAACTAGGATTTAAAAATGAAAATACTGAACATGTTAAATAATAATGATCGCCTTAATTTTGTTTCAATGTATTTAATTAATTCTATGATGATTAATATTGTTTTATACAAGTAATATAATACGGTACCAAAAAAAAATACAAGTAATATAATACACTATATATGAAACATGTTTATTTATATATATATATAAACTTTTTGATGACTAAATTTTCAAAACATGAGTTCTTCTAGCGACAACAAACTTTCTCCTTTAAATTATATACTAGAGTCTAGAGCCAGCTAAACTTTAAAACGTTGGAACTAATTGGAAGCTATATAGGGAACATTCAAAAGATTATTATAGTCAAAGAAGAAAGAAGGAAAGGGTAAATTTGCCAACTCTTTTATGTGTGTGTTTCATGCACAAGAATTTAAATTATTTCATTCCCTGTTTTGATGACTAAAAAGATAAAGACGTGATCCGTTACATACATCTTTGTTTTTCTTGGAAAAATGATGCTCTAGAAGTACTTACTCTAGCTAATAGGTATATATAGCTCTAAAAATGTATAGTAACACACATATATAAAATTGTAAATCACACCTAACACGATCTTAAGATGGTCATCAAACCTAAAACTAACCGACAATAAATTTAAAAAAAAAAACACTCTTATTTAATGATATTCCTAAAAAAAAATTCTTTTATCACCATATTCTTTTTTTTTAAACATCTTTTATCACCACTCTAATTAATAATTAATAATTAGATCACATTATAATTAAAATTGTTCTAAGTGATCATAACAATAACTTATTACCATATTAAATTAAATAAATAAAATGTGGTGCTTGAGCAGTGATTTATCACTTATGTTGGTTTTTTGAAGATTTATAGCTTCAGACGTGTGATAGTGCAAATGGATTTTAAGGAGAAGTGTTTCTTTCCTTGGTTTCTTGGTGGTGTTTTTTAGTGTTGTTTTCTTTGAAATTGGGAGAGCTGACATGAATTGGATTGAATTGCTGGAAGAGGAATCCATTGCCTAGAGATGAAATTGCAACAAGTAATCATTGATGAGAGTATATTTGTGCTAGGTGCTAGTTGGTCTCACTTGTTTGATGTTTGCTTTTATTTATGCTTTGATTGGCTCTATTATGCTTTATTCTGTTCTATAACTTGCATTTTACAATGCTTATTTTGTAATAAAATTATCGACTTTTGCCTTTCAAAATAAATAAATAAATCATCAGTATTGAAGATCGAGAATTCAATACTGATGATTTTAGCCGAAGCATGATCTCGTTTTCATCACTTCGGGCATGGTCTAATTGGTTTGGAGAACCTATAGAATATGTAGAAGTAGAAGGGGTGCACATCATTATATTTGATTCTTGTATCGAAAATCTCAAAAAAAAAAGAAAAAAGAAAAGAAAAGAAAAAAGCAGGGAAGTAATTCGATGTTGGTATGCTAGATTAGTCTCCACTCCATCCTTGTTGATCCAATAAATGACAGACGAACGTCTCTAGCTATGGCAACAAGAAGTGCTAAAATATCGCTACCAAAAGGGAAAAGTTGTGTTGTTTGGGGACTCCCTGCGGCATAACTTCAGATCCTAAGTTTTAGGATCTAACACTTATCTGTAGCATGATGACGTGGCTACTCTCATGCCTATAAATACAGATGGTACGCTTCACTGAGGAGGGAGATTTCTTCAGCAGACTCAACACTTATTCGACAATTCTCTCTGGAAACCCCAGCTTACTAGAGGGAACGTCATTAGTCGGAGGACCGCATAAAAAGCGTCCTCACATAGGTAATTAAGATCTTAAAGTTAGTGCGTCGAGAGGGCGATCAACATTAGAAGATCGTCGTGTAATTTTGACCACAACATCTGGCGCCGTCTGTGGGAACTCTTTTCGAACAAAAGCCATGACCTCACCGAGCGAAATAGCACAAACAAGCAAACCACCTCCCAGCCTTCCGTTAGGGACACGAGTGGGGGAGCTTTTTCCAGAAACCCCAAACGTCCTGGGAGGAGCCTCCAATGACGCTAGCCTGATGGTCGATGCGGATGAACACGCTTTGCCGCGATCCGACCCACCTCGCACTCCAATCCCACCACCAGCCACTCCGACATCTGTTGCTGAATTGTTGTATCGGTTCGATCCGCTGACGAAAACATTCAAGCAATGGAACCCCCTCCCTACAGTTGACTCGATGATTGTGAATGAGCAAGCGGGGACATCGAGACTGAGAGAAGACGCCAGGACGCCGCTCCAGGGCAGGACACCGGGATATGGGGCCGAAACCACCCCGCCTTTCCGAGTGAACCCCTTAGCGGACGACCGCGATCTACTCATAGCCCACCTAACGGCTGAGAATTTCAGGATGGAGCAACAGATGCTGGAAGTTGTTGCTCGAGAGCAAACAGTGTTGGAGAGAGAGAAGGCCACCTTGGCCGAAGCGCAAGGAGCTAGACACCGGATAGCGGCCCTCGAAGCAAGACAAGGCGGATCTCGCACACAACCGGACGATCGCAACAGGCGAGTCCCACCGTCAAATGTCTGGGTCAAAGATGGGGGAAAGAGACTTCAATCTGTGGTACAGGCAAATAAGGAAGGAGAGG
>AWUE01009577.1:0-12928 GCA_001974825.2 Corchorus olitorius | reverse complement strand
ATGGGCCTCCCTTGGCCAATGAAAACTTTGGTTTTAGGTGCATTTTTTCAACCAAATAAAGCCGAAAAATCTTGTTTTGGCTCCCCCATTTTTTTGATTTCTAATTTGGTCCTTTTCTTTTTGAATTTGTCTAAATTTTTTGAATTTGACCCCTTGATATTAACTCCCTTTATATATAAATGAGTCAAGTTTTCTTTAATTGATTTCAATATATTACTTTATTTATAGTATTATTACTTATTAAATTGGTGAAAATTTAATTCATGATGATTCAATTCATGATTGAAATATGATGTATATATATACACGGGTCGGCTCCCCCAAAGAAAATTTTCTGCTTCCGCCCCTGGATATATGTCCTTATAGTATATGTGGGGTGGATAAGGACAAGTTTGCCTCCTATAGATTGGTACAAGTTTTAATTTATCAATTGATAATGTTGATATTCTTAATTAAGGAGTCGGATATGTCTAGTTTATGTCTATAGTATATGTGGGGTGGATAAGGACAAAAGTACCATTTTCCCCCAAATTTGTAGCGTTTGGAAGTTTTGCCCTAACTTCAATTTTGGACATTTTGTCTCTTGAACTCTTAATTTTGGATATTTTGCCTCTTTCAAACGATTAGGTTAACGACACCGTAATGTCACTGACGTGGCAATGCCACGTGGCACAAAAATGCCACGCAGCATTGCCACATCATTGGCTTGGTCAGCATCACAATGCCACATCATCGGTTTGGTCCGATGTGGCAATGCCATGTCATCAGCATGACGGTGCCGTTAGTCTAATCGTTTGAGAGGGGGCAAAACGTCCAAAATTGAGAGTTTAGAGGATAAAATGTCCAAAATTTAAGTTCAGGGGGCAAAACGTTCAAACGCTATAAGTTGGAGAGCGAAAAAAGGGTATTATGTCATTGGATAAGTGATAACGAGCAATAATAATTTGCTCTAATGACGTTCCACCAACCGTCTGCAGATCAACTGCCCCCTTGACCCCAAAACCTCAAAAGGCCAAAACCAATACCTATTAAATTTCTTTGACGTCCAAATAACTCCATTTCTCTTATTCATGAACTATCATTGCTCTGATTCTTGTAAATAAAATATTCAATATTCGCAAATGTTCTATTGAGATTTTTGCTGTTGAAAGATTCTTAGCTGCTCTTCTTTTTTTTTTGCTAGGTGCTATGCTCGTCTGCATCCAAGAGCTATGAACTGCAATCAGGTTTGTTTCTTACTGTGTCTTGAATTCTTATCTTGTGAATTTCCTATTGTTGCTATTAACTAAAAAGTATTCCTTTCCCCTGTTTCCCCTGTTTTTACAATTGAGTCCCAATAAGAAGATCAAATAGACTATGATGGAGGGTTGTTTTGTCTGCTTTAGAAGATCTATAATATCATTTCCTTTTAAGTTAATTGCTTTTCTTGTTTTATTGAAACGTGATGGATTTGTCAATTGATGAAAATTTTGGGTTAAATTGAATATTGATTTTTTGTTTGACTATATTAGGCATTTCCCTTTCCAATGAATGGAAACCCTGAATTGCATTAATCTCCATGAAATGTTAATTTCCCATATGCTTTTGTGTTTTAGCTTTTAAATTTGATACTCCATCTTCGACTTTCTGAGGTTTTCTATCGTTCTTTAGACTGCCATGAACAGGCTGTTCATTTGTAGGTTTATCTTGGATGAAAATACAAATTTCATTAAATTACAAGTACAAAAGAAACTCAACCATAATATGAAAGTTGAAAGAGATTTTTGCAAAAAAGCAGCAAAGCATACGCACATGGATGATCAAGATATGAATTATTCTTTGAGCATAAATGGAATTCTTAGGGATTTTTCAGCTTAAATTTTTCGACCATAGACTTGCATTCCAACCCGTTGACATGAAGGTTACTATAGTAGTCATGCTCGTTGAACTGACGATAAAGAGCTGGCTTCTCCCTTGAGACCAACTCTGGCAAAGGTCCAAAACTTCCATATTCTTTCCATTTTGTCAAATTGAAAAACTCAGTTACAGAGATTCGTGCCTCTTGGCAGGTATTAGCCCGAACCCGATGCTCAAGACTGTTGTATTCACCATTGGAAATGATCTGCACAAACCCAAGAAATTCATTTACTTATACTAGTACTTGAAATTGCTGATAAAAAATTTATAATTAATTACCTGAAGCAAGTCGGCAATGTTAATTATTACTGCTCCAGGAAGGGGCTGGACATCAACCCACTCTTGTCCATGTTTGACTTGCAATCCTGAAATTTGATTCGTAAGCAAGATTGTGATTGTACCAGAATCTGTATGTGGGGCGAGTCCTAGTGTGAGGTCAGGTTGAGGACAATATGGATAGTAACCACCCACCAAAAGTCTTTGACTAGAGCAACTCAACTCCTTAAACCTGCTTGATTCTAATCCTATCCCTTCACATAACAGCTCCATAACTTCTTCGGCCAATTTCTTGGCAAATCCGTCCCATGCAACCGCCTCTTCCCTCACTATTTCCGGTATATCTTCCACCTTTGCTGCTTGTTCTTCCGGCGCCATCCATAACTGCAAATAGTCATGCCAGGTAGCTGCTTTGGCATTGTAGAGATCAACGTTGCTGGAATAAGCAAATCCGCTTGTCATCTCACGGCCATAGTACTTGGCCTTGACTTCATCAGGCTGTTCGTGGAATAATTTAACAGCTTGGATGGTCTTCTCTAGGACTGAGATAGGGATTCCGTGGTTGATTACTTGGAAGAAACCCCACTCTTTTGCAGCTTCTTTGATTTGCTTGACAATTTCGGGACGGTGGGTTTGAGAGTTGATGTTTTCCAGGTCGATTACAGGTATATCACCGGTGTTTGTTTGAGGAAGTGGTTTGAGAGTGGAAAGAACTTCAGGTGGTTGAATAAAGAATTTGGGAATGGAAGCCATTCCTGAATCTTTCAAGCCCTTCACTCCATTTTTGTTGTGATCGAATTGCTCAAGATCTTTAATCCGATCATAATTTTGAGTAACATCAGCAGATGCCATTTTTTCTTGAATTTGAGTGTTTCCAAGGGATTAATAATTTATTAACTGATAATGTTGATATTCTTAAGGAGTCGGATTCACCGGATTAATATAATATTAGTATTAAATTATCAGAATAAAGTACTTATTCCTGTGTTAGGTGTGGGATGTGATTTTGGAGCCGCCAATCAAAAGAAATCGTCTCAAAAGTTTTGTTTAAAATAACGCTTCTCTAATTATTGCATTTTATACATTTCTTGGCCTTTTGGCTAGGATCAAGTGTTCATATCAGTTTAATTATTGCATTTTGGCGGCACTATTTAATAACTCCCAATTCCCTTAATATCTGGCAGCAAACCATTGGTTGCGGATGTTTCATACATGCATTATTCTTACTTTATCATGAGTAAAATGTTAGAAGTGATGTTTCATTACTTCATACATGCATTATTCTTACTTTATTATGAGTAAAATGTTAGAAGTGCATGCACTGACTACTCTCTAGCATTGTCTAGATTTTTCCTCTAGCATTGATATTTTACACGAGGGAGTAAATTTCAAACTTCATGATGGCTAGCCTATAGACTAGATGTCAACTGGTTGAAAACCAAAATTACCTTGCCGAATTGCCTTGGTAAAATATCAAATGTAATCGCCAAAAAAAAAATACTCACTTTGTTTTTTGTTTCATATTATTTGTTTATTTTGATTATATCATTATAAATATTAAGAAAGTTAGTTGTAATACAAAATTCTATAAGATTTTTACCATATTTTACAATTCTACCCCAAATTTCATTTAACATATGTTTCTTTTTCCACATCTAATAGGGATAAAAATTAGTTAAAAGTGTCTTGATTATCTAAATGGGACAAATAATTCGAGACAAAAAAAAATCCCAAAAAGGGACAGATAATATGGGGCGGAGTGAATATATATGAAATGTAATCAATGAAAATAGGTGGACTTTTTAGGAAGTGTATTTATTACAATTCTATTTGTATCAACGTGAGTGGTCTAGTATAATTATAGTAAGTTACTATTAGTAACAAATTGAGCAAGTGAGCATTTAGCAAAGTGAGAGTAGCAAACAAGCTCACCTTTGTATTTTGTCTTTGTAATAATAAAATTATTAAGTTGTTTTCTCGCTAGCCAACCCAACATAAAATGGATTTGTCAAATTGATGAAAATTTTGGTTTAAAATTGAATATTGATTTCTTGTTTTGACTATAAAATTAGGCATTTCTCTTTCTAGTGGATGGAAACACTGGATTGCATTAATCTCCATGAAATGTTCACATCCCGTATGCTTTTGTGTCTTAAATTTGTTACTCCATCTTCGACTTCTGAGGTTGTCTATCATTCTTTAGACGGTCAAGAACGGACTGTTCATTTGTAGGTTATCTTGGATGGAAAATACAAATTTCATTAAATTATTCAATTGTACAAAAGAAACTCGACCATAATATGAAAGCTGAAAGAGAATTTTGCAAAAAAGAAGCAGCAAAGCATCCGCACATGGATGATGAAGATATGAATTATTCTTTGAGCAAAAATGGTTCTTAGGGATTTTATTACAACTTAAAATTTTCGACCATCGACTTGCTTTCGAGACCATTGACGTGAAGGTTGCTATAAAATTCATCCTCCGTGAATTGACGGTAAAGAGCTGGCTTCTCCGCTGATACCAACTCCGGCAAAGGTCCAATACCATTCCCATAATGTTTCCATTTACTCAAACCGAGAAACTCAGTGATGCTGGTTCGTTTACCAGAAGAAGGGATAAGGGGAAAAGAGAGAGAGAAGAGAGAAGAGTAAGGAGCAAGGAGGTTGTTTTTCATTCATTGACAAAATGACAGTCTCAACTCTCAATACATATATTCTGTTGCTAACAACTTTCTCGGATCACACGAGAATTACATCAATTTCTATTTGTCCTTTTGCATAACAAACTAACAATTTTCTCCTGAGTTATTTCATACTAAAATCCTTAGCCCAATATGGCTTTGTGAGAGTGCGTTTGGGCCTTCAGCAGCAATTGGATCTGAGGCTTGATTTGGCTGGTAAGCTGTGCTCGTATCACTCAGCTACAGAGATTCGTGCCTCTTGGCAGGAGTTAGCCCTAACTCGATGTTGAACACTATTGTATTCACCATTGGAAATGATCTGCTCAAATCAAACCAAATTCAATACTAAATCCGGTTAGTGTTCTTTAAACTCTGCAGTGGGCTAGTAATTATTTACTTGAAGCAAGTCAGCAATATTGATTATTATTGCTCCTGGAAGGGGCTTGACATCAACCCACTCTTGTCCATGTTTGACTTGCAATCCTGAAATTTGATTCGAAATCAATACTGTGATTGTACCAGAATCTGTATGTGGGGCGAGTCCTAGTGTAAGATCAGGTTGAGGACAATGTGGATAGTAATTCCCCACAATAATCTTTAGGCCAGAGCAACTCAACTCCTTAAACTTGGTAGATTTTAATCCTATCCCTTCACATAAGAGCTCCACCACATCTTCAGCTAATTTTGTGGCAAAAACGTCCCATGCAACGACTTCTTTCCTCACTATCTCAGGTATGTCTTCCAACTTTCCAGCTCGTTCTTCCGGTGCCATCCAAAGCTGTAAATAGTCATGCCAAGTAGCTGCTTTGGCACGGTAAAGATCGATGTTGCTGGAATAAGCCACTCCACTTGTGAGCTCACGATCATAGTATTTAGCTTTGACTTCATCAGGCTGTTCATGGAATGATTTAACGGCTTGAATTGTCTCCTCCATGACTGAGATAGGGATTCCGTGGTTGATTACTTGGAAGAAACCCCACTCTTTTGCAGCTTCTTTGATTTTTTGGACAATTTCGAAACGGTAGGTATGGGAGTTTATGTTTTCGAGATCGATTACAGGTGTTAGCAGTTGGTTAGCAAAGCTGCTAACATAAGCTGCCTGTTGTAGCCATGTCAACAAGCTTAGTTAGCTGCAAGGATGGTAAAGCTGCTGTTTTGAAGATCAAATGAAATTGAAGAGCTTCAAGCAATGGAAATCGAAAAAAAGCTAATTTTATGTGCTGTCAGTTTACCTTTTGATCAACCAATAATATGAATTTACTTAGCCTAGTTAATTTAGCTTTTCAGGTGTTTTAATTCTAAGCTACTACTTGTAACATAGCTGTCCTAGTCTACTTGCACCTCTTTTTTGTATTGGATTAGTTTGACAGCAAACTCTTGTATAAATTGGGCTTTAATCTTAATGGAAATTATATGCTTTTCATCGTCATTTTTCATCAACAAAATTTTTGTTTTTCCCTTTCCTCTGTTAACTCCATTTCAACCATTTTTAACCCTTCCAAAACCCAACAATTGGTATCGGAGCTAACTTCTTAAACCCAACAATTGGTATCAGAGCTAACTTCTTAAGGGATCTATTGTCAAAACTCAAAACCTTGTAACCAAACCTGGATAGAAAGCCTGAAACTTTGAATTCTGTTAAACCAATTTTCAAACCCAGAAAATCTTTTTAATCAAAATGGACTATGAACACATGAGACTTAGTGATCTTCCTCCACCTGTTTTCAATGGTGAAAACTATCACCTATGGTGTATCAAGATGCATATTCTTGCTCTTGAGGGCAGAGGTCAAGAACTTGACAACACGACTTTGACAGAATCAATCAACTTCCTTTCTGCATCAGATCAAAGAGTAAAGAACATACTCCAATTTGAAGGAATTGAAGGAGCAATGTTTGCTAGGTTGCTGGACAAAAGCAAAGGCAAAAAGCCTATTGCAGAAATCAAAGAAGCAGGGGAGAGGAACCAATATCAACCATGCCCACACTGTAAGAAAAATTCTCACTTGCCTAAATATTGTTATTTTAGACCTGATGCAATTTGTGGATATTGCAAAGAAATGGGACATGTAGAAAAGGTCTGCAAAGCTAAAAGCAAGAAGAAGTGGCAGCAAGCTAAGATAGCGTTTGAAGAAGATGATCAACAGCAACATGAAGAACAACTTTTTTTAATCTGTTCCAACTTTTAACCAAACCAAGATGCTTCCCTTTGAAAACAAAAACTCTGATTTTAAATCCAAATTTCAAAACCTTTTTTAACCTTTACAACAAAACATAGTTTTCAAGCTTAACCTCAAGCTCAAACATTGAATTCATCTTTGTTGAATCCCTCTTGTGTCTTTTTAATCATTCTCTTCTAAAACCTCATTTTTCAATCTGTCCAAGAGTTATTCAACATCTTTTAATCTTGTTTTCAGTTGTCTAAGCCTGTTAAGCCCTTTCAAAATTTCAACCCTTATCAACCATTTTAAAACTTTTAAATTTTTGTTAACCATTTTAAAGTTTACAGCTTTGTAACCAAGGAGGAGTGTTAGCAGTTGGTTAGCAAAGCTGCTAACATAAGCTGCCTGTTGTAGCCATGTCAACAAGCTTAGTCAGCTGCAAGGTTGTAAAGCTGCTGTTTTGAAGATCAAATGAAATTGAAGAGCTTCAAGCAATGGAAATCGACAAAGAGCTAATTTTGTGTGCTTTCAGTTTACCTTTTGATCAACCAGTAATATGAATTTACTTAGCCTAGTTAATTTAGCTTTTCAGGTGTTTTAATTCTAAGCTACTACTTGTAACATAGCTGTCCTAGTCTACTTGCACCTCTTTTTTGTATTGGATTAGTTTGACGCAAACTCTTGTATAAATTGGGCTTGGAAATTATATGCTTTTCATCGCCATTTTTCATTAACAAAATTTCTGTTTTTTCCTTTCCTCTGTTAACTCCATTTCAAACATTTTTAACCCTTCCAAAACCTAACAACAAGAGATATCGCCAGTGTTTGTTTGAGAAGGTGGTTTGAGAGTGGAAAGAACTTCAAGTGACTGGGTAAAGAATTTGGGAATGGAAGCCATACCTGAATCTTTCAAGCCCTTCACTCCATTTTTGTTCTGATCAAATTGCTCAAGATCTTTGATCCGATGATAATTTGGAGTAACATCAGCAGATGCCATTGTTCTTGAATTTGAGTGTTTCCAAGGGATTAATTCAGTTTTTGCATACAAGTTTTAATTTATCAATTGTTGATATTCTTAAGGAGTCGGATATGCCTAGTTTATATATGTCTGTATATATGTGGGGTGGATAAGTGATAACGAACCATAACTAATTTGGTCCCCCTTGACCCAAAAACTTCAAAAGGCCAAAACCAAACCCAAATCCCCTAAACTTCTACTTATTGAATTTCTTTTACGTCCAAATAACTCCATTTCTCTTAATTTATGGCCCCCAAAACGTATATTTTGTGCCGATTCTTCCTATTTAGTTAGATTTCTAGATGGACACTATATTATATGTTGTCGCTTTGGTACCTTGTCATTTTTCAGTTTACATATATTGTAGGTAATGTTTTCATACATACACAAATTTTTTAAGCTTCCAACTCCACCAAACTGGAATATTATAGTTCTCATTTTGAATGCTATAGATAGCCCCATGGATAGATAAGTTGCTTAAAAAGTCATGCACCGTGACCGTGAACTGACAGTTAAAGGTCCAAAACTCCCATATTCTTTCCATTTACTCAAACTGAAAAATTCAGTTACGTAGATTCGTGCCTCTTCGAAGGTATTAGCCCGAACCCGATGTTCGACATTGTTCTATTCACCACTGGAAATAATGTGCTCAAACCCAACAAAATCCATTGCTGGTACTGATAGTATATTATTTAAACTAAAATTCTGAATAAATTCACGCATTAAAATCGTTTTATGAGTATTTTAATCAAAATTGAGGAAATATCTTTCCAGTCTTTTGCAAAATTTTAGCCGAAATCGTGTAATAATCATCACGTTTTTTTTTGTTGCTAAAAACGTGTTTCAGGGCCCAGGTCAGTTTTGCATGATTTTTGGCGCTAAGTCTTCTTGAAATACCCATATTCATCTAATCAAATCTCACAAAAATTGAGAAAATATCTTTCCGGTCAATTTTTGCAAAATTTTAACCGAAATCGTGTAATAATCATCACGGTTTTTGGCTAAAAACGCATTCCAGGGTCCTGGGCCAGTTTTGCATGATTTTTGACGCTAAGATTCCTTGAGATATCCATATTCATCTAATCAATCTCAGCCACATTGCATTTAAGAATTTGTTTTTATGAGCATCTAAATCTTGTTTCGATTTAATTAGAAATTAATTCATAAAAAATATGAAAAATGATATGTAAAGTGTGAATAGTCCTCCAATCTTTTTGACATTAAATTATATATATTTCATGAGTATTTTAGTTAAAATTGAGAAAAAAAAATTTCTGGTCATTTTTTTGCAAAATTTTAGTCGAAATCGTGTACGTTAGTCGAAATCACGATTTTTTTGCTAATAACGCATTCCGAGACCCCGGTTCAGTGTTGCATGATTTTTGGCACCGAGACTCCTTGAAATATCTATATTCATCTAACCAAATCTCAACCACATTGGATTTAAGGGTTTGTAAAACAAGCATCTGAATCATGTTGCGATTTAATTAGAAATTAACTCGGAAAATAATAGGAAAAACGATATTATAAGCATGAAAAGCCCTTCAATCTTTTTGCTATTGAATTAAATAATTTTTATGAGTATTGTGGCTAAAAATTGAGTAAATAACTTTCGAGTCAATTTTTGCAAACTTCTAGCCGAAATTGTGTAATAATCATCACGGTTTTTTGCTAAAAACGCTTTCTAGGGCCCCGACTAAGTTTTGCTTGATTTTTGGCTCCAAGACTCTTTGAGATATCCATATTTATGTAATCGAATCTCAGCTTCATTGGATTTAGGATTTTTTTTTACGAGCATCTGAATCTTGTTTCGATTTAATTAGAAATTAATTCAGAAAATATGAAAAATGATATTAAAAGCGTGAAAAGTCCTCCAATCTTTTTTGTGTTAAATTATATATATTTTATAAGTAGTTTAGACAAAAAATTATGGAAAAATTTTTTTTGGTCATTCTTTGCAAAATTTTAGCCAAAATCGTGTACTAACCATCACGGTTTTATAGCTAAAAATGTGTTTCAGGGCCCCGGCTTAATTTTGCATGATTTTTGATGCCGAGATTCCTTGAAATATCTACATTCATCTAATTAAATCTCAGCCACATTGAATTTAAAGATTTCTTTTTTCAAACATCTTAATCTTGTTTCGATATAATTAGAAATTAATTTATAAAAAATATGAAAAATGATATGTAAAGCGTGAAACGTCCTCCAATATTTTTGACATTAAATTATACATATTCTATGAGTATTGTGGTTAAAAATTGAGGAAAAATATTCCGCGTCAATTTTTGTAAAATTTTAGCCGAAAGTTTTTTTGGCTAAAAACGCCTTCCGAGGCCCCGGTCAGTTTTGTATGATTTTTGGTGGAAAAACTCCTTGAAATATCTATATTTATCTAACCAAATCTTAGCCGCATTGGATTTAAGGATTTGTTTTTACAAGCATTTGAATCATGTTTCGATTTAATTAGAAATTAATTTGAAAAAAGTAGGGAAAACGATATTAGAAGCGTGAGAAGCCCTTCAATCTTTCTGACGTTGAATTATATTTTTTTTGAGTATTGTGGCTAAAAATTGAGAAAAATATTTCGGGTCAATTTTTACAAAATTTTAGCCGAAATCTTGTACCATCATGGTTGGCTAAAAACGCGTTCCGGGACCCTGGGTCAATTTTGCATGTTTTTTGGCGTCAAGACTCCTTAAAATATATCTATATTCATCTAACCAAATTCCAACCACATTGTATTTAAGGATTTGTTTTTACGAGTTTCTAAATCTTGCTTCGATTTAATCATAAATTAATTTGGAAATAAAATAGGAAAAACGATATTAGAAGCGTGAAAAAGGCTTTCAATTTTTTGGTGTTGAATTATATATTTTTTAAGAGTATTATCGCTAGAAACCGAGAAAATATCTTTCGGGTCAAATTTTTGCAAAATTTAGCCGAAATTGTGTACTAATTATCACAGTTTTCGGCTAAAAACGCGTTCCGGGGCACGGCTCAGTTTTGCATGATTTTTTTGTGCCAAGACTCCTTGAAATATCTATATTAATCTAACTAAATCTCAGCCACATTAGATTTAAGAATTTGTTTTTACGACCATCTGAATCTTGTTTCGATTTAATTAGAAATTAAATCGCAAAAAATAGGAAAAACAATATTAGAAGCGTTAAAAGCCCTTCAATCTTTTTTATGTCGAATTATATATTTTTTATGAGTATTTTAGCCAAAATTAAGAAAATATCTTTCAGGTCAATTTTTGCAAAATTCTAGCCGAAACCGTGTACTAACCATCACGGTTTTTGGCTAAAAACACGTTACAAGGCCACGACTCCTTGAAATATCTTTATTCATCTAATCAAATATCAGCCACATTGGATTTAAGGATTTGTTTTTATGTGCATCTGAATCTTGTTTTGATTTAATTAGAAATTAATTCATGAAAAAAAATGAAAAACGATATTAAAAGCATGAAAAGTCCTTCAATCTTTTTGGTGTTGAATTATAAATATTTTATGAGTATTTTTGCCAATTTGAGGAAAAATCTTTCGGGTCATTTTTACCATCATGGGTTTTTGGCTAAACACGCGTTCTGGGTCTCCGACTGAATTTTGCATGATTTTTGGCGCCGAGACTCCTTAAAATATCTATATTATCTAATCAAATCTCAGGCATATTCTATTTAAGGATTTGTCTTTATGAGAATCTAAATCTTGTTTCGATTTAATTAGAAATTAATTCAAAAGAATACAAAACAAAAATTTGATAAATTTATTCTCAATAATTTGTAAAAATTTAGAGAAATTTAATCTTTTCAAAATTAACATTGACATTATATTGCACAATATGTAACTTAAAATATGTTTCAATCAAAACTTCAACCCCACGTGTGAAACACGTGACAAATTACTAGTATATATATATATATATGTTATGTATGTATGTATGTATGTATGTATGTATGTATGTATGTATGTATGTATGTATGTATGTATATATGTATGTATGTAAGGGCCGTACGCGGACGGGGATGGCCGGATATGAGACTCGTTAAGTGAAATGACTGGTCATCGCCTAGTATAGTCGATACCCATCCATAGGTATACTTTAATTTACTTTAAAAAAGAGTTTAATTAAAAAAACTGGAATAGTTTAAATCTAACAATATGCACCCGAGTTGTTAACTCAATTATATTGGTAAGTGCACCGTGCTGGGACTGTGAGGTCCTAGGTTCAAATCCATAGATTGTGGGTTTAATTAGTTAGTTTTTGTAAGTACTTTATTGGTTGAATAGTCACTTTGCCTCCTCAACTTTGCAAATTTAGGACTGATTGCCTCTTGAACTTTAAATTGTGCTACTTTTCCCTTTGAATTTGAAAAATTAAGCCAAATTACCCCTGACTTGGCAGTGTGATCCGTTATGTCCACCAAATTTGCTGATGTGGCTTTTTCACATCAGTGTTGATGTGGGGCCCTCCCTAGCATTTAGCGTCATGTGGGGCACACATGAGTGCTGACGTGGAAAAGCCATGTCAGCAAATCTAGTAGGACTTAACAGAATCCATCACATGAAGGGGGCCATTGTCCTGATTTTCCAAATTCAATGGGAAAGTGGCACAATTTAAAGTTAAGGGGGCAATCTGTCCTAAATTTGCAAAGTTCAGGGGGGCAAATTGGATATTCTCCCCATAAGTAGTTGGCATATAAGAAATTGACATAATGCTCATTTCTCCCATAAACTCATACAAAATGGACATTTTCCCACTGAACTTTTAATTTGGAACTTTTAGTTTTTAAACTATCAAAATTTTGTGATAATTTCCCATTTAAACTTTTAATTTGGAAATTTACCCCTTAAACTATCAAAACCGCGTCAACTTCTTCCCCCCCCCCCCC
>AWUE01009573.1:0-10306 GCA_001974825.2 Corchorus olitorius | reverse complement strand
CAATCTAAGCTTCTATCTCCTATGCCAATTCCTTCTCAACATCAGCTTGCAGACATTTTTACAAAGGCACTTGGTCAAGACCGTTTCCATACATTGTTAGGCAAGTTGGGCATTACTAATCCTAATGCTCCAACTTGAGGGGGAGTGAAGAGATTTATGGAGTAATTTGTGGAGATTTTTATTACCATAATTCTTGTAGAGATTTGTGTAATTATGACCTTGACTTTAGGATCTTAATTGCTAGGCAATTTGTATAAAGATCTATTGTTACTATTTAAGAAGTATATATTAGAAACTTTATCACAGTTTACAGTATCGGAGGATGCTTTTCTTTGCCAATAGTTCAAACTTTTACCCTCGGATGTATAATTATAGTCTCAGAGTTCGAGTGCGTTTAAAAAAAACCGACATCTACAAAATAGCAGCATTCCAGCCTCCTTTGGATGGTTTTGGTCATTAATTTGCGTTGCAACTGAAGCTTTCGAGCTTTTCATTGAGATAATCTGGAAGTAAGAACTTGCGATGGGGATAATCAAGAGAAAAAATAGGGGGTGGTCTCTTCTAGGATTTAATTTGCTAGTTCAAGTGATTTAGGATTTAATTTGCTAGTTCAAGTGATTTAGGATTTAATTTGCTTTCCAAAGCCAAAAAAGAAAAAAACGTTGGGAACAGAATTGTTAGGTGGACGTTTGAATTTAAATAGTTGTCATGAAATCATTGAGCCTCCAATGGGAACTCGAAAGTCGTATTTCGCATTCATCTATGGGTCAAGCATGCAGAATAGATGCAATGCAAAGAGGATGGTTTTAAATTTCAACCCATGTAAAATTTTTAAATTGAGGACGGTTTATCATACGATTGGACCCTAAAGCCATGAATTGTAAAATAGAGGATAGGACCTGGGCAAGATTTGAAACGGCAGAAATGAGGGAGGCCAATAAAGGCTTAATTTATAAAAACTATATGGTGGTGGTTGACCTGAGGAGGTGGGAAGGGAAACTACGTACAACAACGAAATTAAAGAGAGAAAGAAAACAAGACATGTTTGTAAACTACGCAAAGTTTTGTCTATTTTGCATTCAATTTATAATGATTTAAAAAAAATACTACGAATGAAATACAATACGCATGCAAAAGTATCAGCATGATATGAATGGTTAAATTAATCGAGTATTGCTACATGACCCTCCAACTTGACCCTCCAATTTGTCCCTTCAATTCGTTCCTCCTGACGAGTCATCAGAAATCTTACCATAATTTCTAAAACCCTATTCAATAATAGCCTAAAATCAAGGGATTTACCCTCAAACTCTCCATATTTATAACTAGGGGCTAAATCTGGATTTAATTTCTCACCTTAATTATTAGGGGGGCTAAACCTGGATTTAATTTATTTCCATAATTATTAGGAGGGTCAAGTTGGAGGGACAAATTGGAGGGTCAAAAAGAATTATCCAAAATAATCTATCAATACATTATGCATGCAAGGTATGAGCATGATAGGAATGGTTAAGTAATTAATTTGAATCCAAGAGGCATAACTTTCTCCATATGTAAATGGCTGAAATCTTAATTTGGTATCCAACCTTTCACAAAAATCTCAACTTAATACGAAACCTTTTATTTTGTCCAATTTGGTACTAAACGTTTTATAAATGGACCAATTTAATACTTTTCAAGCGTCCGTCATAGAGTGAAAGACACACACTTTAAATAAAGCGTTAAGAAAATTTTGACTTGACAAAAAAGCCACATGGCATTTTAATTAATAAAAAATATATTAAAAATTATAATTATTTTCACTCTTTTTTTTTCTCTTCCTTTTCTTTTCTTTTCTTCTTTTCCTTTTATTCTCTTTTTCCTTCTTCATTCTTCTATCTTCAAAACCAATCTATTTTTTCACTAAACCCTAGCGCCGTTGGTGCCTAGATCTCCCTCCGCAGTGCCGTCGTTTGCTTCGAAACTTTCCAGATCAGCTCTTCCAATATCGGTGATCACAAATTCGGCTTTCTTTTATCCTAAATCTGCCGTATGGACGTTTTGGATGTGGTTCCTAGGCCTGCTATCATGCGCCCTCCTCTCATTTCTCAACTAGTTCTTCTTTTACAGAATAGAGCCTCTTATCACACTTTTTGTCGGCCATTTCATGTCTTCGGTCTTGCCCAAGACCTAGTTTAAGATTCGGGTATGGGTCAAGAAGCTTTTCTCTTAACCCTGAAGCATTTAACATGGCTGGCCGGGGCTGCTGAGGAAGTACGTGGTAGAGCCGGCGCATATGTGGTGGCCTGGCACCTTGGTGCAAGTGTCACTTTTCCGGTATACTTCTAAACAATTCACCTCATTTGCTTCCAATTTGATCTTGACGGATAGAATAGACATGGGAAATTGGATGACTATTAAAGAGGAATTAGTTTACAGAAGTATTTTGGGTAAAAAGTGTTTTATGTTTTCTGTATTGAATTGTAGTATTTATAGTACAAGGCTTTAGGTAAAGATAAGGGTTAGTTACATTTGAAAATACAAAGCTAAGTATAAGGGAAAATATTCAAAGTATAACTTTATTCTATCTATCTGTTAAATTTGAATTCTACTGTTGGATTTGAAATCTTATTCAAATGCTTCTCTCCTATACTCCCCCGCAAGATGGAGGAACCATCAGAGATTCCAATCTTGGATGCCAATGTCTGAAATCATTGTTGTGATAATGTCTTGGTCAAGGCATCGACTAGTTGAACTTGGGAAGGAATGTGTTGTACTTGTACTTGCCCTTGGCTGACTTTTTGCCTGACAAACAAGTAATCCAACGCAAAATGCTTCATCCTAGAGTGAAAAACTGGATTTGCGCAGGTTTATGTGGCACTTAAGTTGTCATAGAGGATAGTAGGTGGTGCAAGTGCATTTTTTAGATGAATTTAAGACAACAAGGATTGAATCCAGCTTGCTTCAGAGACTGTAAAGGCAATTTCTCGATATGCTTCAGTGGATGATCGAGCAATTGTTGTTTGTTTCTTGGAACTCCATGATATTGGAGTATTTCCCAACTTAATGACAAGGCAGATGCCACTCGTCGATCTTCAGGATCACCAGCCCAATCTGAGTATGTAAAAACTGTCAAATTGAAGTTCCTTTCCCTGTTGATATTGAGGGCATAAAAAAGTGGTCCCTTGAGGTACCTGAGGACTCGTTTGAGAGCTGAAAAGTTGATCTAAGTGGGCTTATGCATGAATTGAGTGAGTTTATTAACTGCATAAGAAATGTTTGGCCTGGTCAAGGTCAAGTATTGCATAAGAAAGTTGTTGAGAGAGGGGTGTTTGCTGGCTTAGCTCCTACAAAATTTGTTTTGTCAAGCAGCTCAGTGTTGTACTTGTGCTGTGAGAGAAGCAATCCAGTCGAGGTTGGAATCACTTCAATGCCAAGAAAGAAATTCAGCTGACGTAGATCTTTCAAAGAGAATTCTGAAGCTAGATACTGAACAAACTGTTGAATGAGCCACCTTTGATTTCCAGTAAGAATTATATCATCCACATAGTTAAGCATAAAAGCGATGACATCATTCTTCTTCTTGATAAATAGAGAGTGATCTGACTGAGCATTCGAGAAGTCATAATGCAACAAGTAATTACTGAAAGCAGAGTACCAAGCCCTTGGTGCCTGTTTCAAGCGATAAATGGCTTTTTGCAATTTGCATACATGACCTGCTTTTGACTTGTCATGAAATAAAGGTGGTTGAGTCATATAGACTTCTTCTTCCAGCTTTCGTTGAAGAAATGCATTATTGACATTAAATTGATGCAATGTCCAACTGTTGGAGACTGTAAGACATATAATTGTTCTCATTGTAAGAGGCTTCACAACTGGACTGAAGGTTTCATTGAAGTCCAATCCAGGTCTTTGTGTAAAGCCCTTAGTAACAAGACGAGCTTTGTACCTGGAAATTGAGCCATCAACATATCTTTTAATCCGAAAAACCCACTTACATTTTACAACGGTCCTGTCTTTTGGTGGTGGCACCTGTGTCCAAGTTTGGTTCTGTTCAAGAACTTTAAGCTCATCCAGCATTGCAGCTTTTCATTCTGGTGATTTGATAGCCTTAGTGGCACTGGTTGGCTCTGCAGCTTCTGAAATGGGATGTTGGTGGTAGCAAAAAGCTCTTTGGGCTTAAAGATGTTGTTTTGTAACCTAGTAGTCATGGGGTTTGTTCGCTGAGGCACAATATTAGTGGGAGCAATCTCATTCTGAGGCACAATATTAGTGGGAGCAATAGAACTCAAATACGTAGAAGTACTCATTAATGGAGAGTGAATTGTTACCTTAGTATTTCTGCTTTCATGTGAGACTTGCACCGGAGAGTTGAGAGTGATGGAATCGAATGATGATGTCTGTAGAAACTCAGGTAATTGTTGAAGAGAAGACAATTTTGTAGTGACAGGAATATCAGAGTAAGACTCAATTGGTGACACTAAGTCAGTTGCTGAGGAGTTTGAGAAGTTGATATTGCTGAAAGGAAAGATATTCTCATCGAACAGAGCATGCCTGGAAGTGTAGATCCTGTTTGTGGTTGGATCAAGACAGTAGTATGCACTTTGGTGCTTCGAATATCCAAGGAAGGTATAAGGTTTGGATTTTAGGTTCTAGTTTGTGTAAGTTGTATGGTTTGAGCCAAGGGTAGCAAAGACAACCAAAGGTTTTCAGCTTGGTATAGTTGGGTGTTTCATGGAAAAACATTTCAAAGGGTGATTTATTTTGAAGCATTGGGCTATGCAGTCTGTTAAGCAGGTAAACTACTGTTGAAAAAGCATACGACTAATATGAAAGTGGCAAGGAAGTTTGATGCAGCAGTATAAGGCCAGTTTCAACTATAATTTGATGCCTTCTTTCCAGAATTGCATTGTGTTGTGGAGTATAAGGAGGTGTTTGCAAGTGTTGGATTCCAGCATTCTCAAAAAAGGGAGTCAACTTCTCAAATTCTCCCCCGCAATCTGAATACACAGACAAAATAAACTCATTAAAATACTTCTCAACCAGGGTTCGAAATTTGGTAAAAATGGAAAAAACTTCAAACTTTTGCTTCAAGGGAAATAGCGATGTGTATTTAGTGAAATGATCAACAAAAGCAACCTAAAATCTGTAACCATTAACTGAAGTAATTCGGCTGGGACCCCAAAAATCATTATAGAGAACTAGCAAAGGTCGAGAAGATTTAATTGAGGAAATCTCAAAGGGAAGCTTGTGCATTTTATTACAACAACAAGAATTACAAAAGTTATCATAACAAGGAAGTGAAAAAGATTGAACTAAAACACTTTGGACTTTTGAAGAGGGATGTCCTAGCCTTCGATGCCATGTGTTTGAAGGTGCTTTGGTTCCAACAAGTGGTAGAGCATTGTTTGTGATGACAGGCTTGGAAGACTGGAGCTCGTAGATCCCATCTCTACTCTGGCCTCTTGCTAGTTTGAGTGAAGATTTGGAGATTCGAAGTTCGTGATTGAAGTTTTATTGAAAATATTATCAAAATATGAAGAGCATTGAAGAATTATTTCAAGGAGCAAGAATTGGAGATCGAGCTTAAATCGCGATGGATTGAAAATAAGGCATCTCCATAGCCTTGAAAACATGGAATAATGAATATTTTAAAAACCCAATTGGTGCCGCACAAACCCTATAAAATATTCAATTCCCGCATACTAGTCCTACTTGGATTAGGATTCAACGCAGTATTGGTAAAAAGGCCATAACTTTCTGCTCAGACCTTCAAATGAAGCCCATGAGAAGACGTTGGAAAGAGGACTCCGAGATCTACAACTTTTCTTTAAAGCCGGAAGCCCAGTTCTGCCATCTTCAAGCCCAAAATTGCTGTCGAAGTCTCTGCATGATTCCAGAATTTTCCAGGATCTGATTTTCATTGTAATTTCGGCCTAGTAAGACTTTTAAGCGAACTTGGAGACCAAGTTAGAGTCTAAACCGTCCTAGAGTCCTATCATAGTTATAATAGGAGTCTTTAGGGGTTATTTTCCACTATAAATAGCCACCTTAGGTCTAGGTTTTTATTACGTAGAGATATATTGTAAAATTGCTTGAAGAATTGGAGGAAAAGATTTGGAGCCGCCGCCCCCCTCTTCTTCTCATCCATAGATAACTTTTCTTCTTATTCTTTGGATGCTCACTCAATTCATGAGTGAGTAATCATTTTCTTTTTACCAATGTAGAATTTAATTGATCTCTTGACTTATATCATGGCGAGATTTTGTGCTTATATATGAAAATTGTTTTGGGTATTTCTTAATTCTCTGTTTTAATCCTATGTTGCTTATTTTGATGGATTGGAGTCGACACTATCTAGATAAATTAAGTTAACATTAGCTAAATTAAGTCTAGAATTAACACCTCAGATTTGATTGTTTGTAGCAATTGGATGAGAATTAATACTTCCTTCCAAAAGATTTAGGAATCAATGGGTAAATTATTGCTTGTTGTGCTTGTTTATAAATTACTAGTTCTTAATGCTTTGTTCTTTAGTAATTTTTATGTCTCAAAAGGGAAACCAATTTCTAAAAGAATGATAGGGATAATTTAATTCTCAAAAGGGAAATCTTATCTAATTTAATAATTTAGGATTTAATTCAAAACAAGCTATCCAATGTTTTCATAATTTTTAGATATCAATGATCCATGTTATTTTGTCAAGAGGGGTATTAATTCTATGTTGGAGGGTTTTCTTAATTTTAATTATTTTCTCAACTTATTCACTGCTTTCTGATTAATTGTTTTCTTTAATTTTCTTGATTGCTTTCTTAGTTGATTTTAATTGTTTGTTTAATTTAATTTAATTCCACTTTCAACATTCTCTTTATTTTGTTTGTTTGTTTACTTTTAAGCTAATTAATTAGAAAAAGAAGAATATCCTATCTCTTTGTGGATTCGACCCCTACTTGCCCTAGCTATTTTTAGTTAGTAATTGTTGGGATTATTATTATGATTCACTGACGACTGAACATAAATTTTTGGCGCCGTTGCCGGGGAGATTGTATTTAATTTTTCTTTTTCTTTTTTATTATTAGATTTGCACTTGATCATCTTTGTTTTGTAGGAATAATCCAATGGAGCAATCACGTTCGTTAAGAGAGTTAACTTTCAACTGTGAAGTGTCGCCCCTCTGTATTGATTATCCAACTATGGATATGACCTATAAATTGAAGGCAGGAGTGATCCGTATGTTACCGATTTTTCAAGGAGAATCTTATGAGAATCCTCATGAGCACCTACAAAGTTTCTTCATCAAAAGCAAAAGTTTTCCAACTACTTTGGAAGGAAAAGCAAAAGTTTGGTTCATAAGTTTGCCACCAAAATCAATAACTTCGTGGAAGGAATTGGAGACAGCGTTCTTAAACAAGTACTTTCCAGAGGCTAAACGTGCTGATGTCAGAAGGAAGATCACAACTTGTCAAGAACTACCTAATGAAAACTGGCACCAATATTGGGAGAGGTACAACAAGATCTGCGCAAGTTGCCCCTATCACAACATAAGTGAGGCACTCTTGATTCAGCACTTTTATGATGGACTCCTTTATAAGGATCGAACTTATGTTGATGCTGCAAGTGGAGGTAGTTTAACACTCAAAACCCCTGAAGAAGCCAGAAGATTGTTAAACACCATGGCCGAGAACATCTACCAATTCAGCAAGATGGATGAACACTCACCGTCCAAATCATTAGAACAAGAATCTTTTGATAAGATGGAGGAAAGCATCAAGCACTCAAATATGGTAGTCTCATTATTAGCAACTCAACAATAAACTCTTACCAAGATGTTCACACGATTTTTGCAAAAGGAACCTCAATTCGCCAATCACCTTTGAATGCAACTCAAGGGTATGGAGTCAATTCAATCGAAGAAACTCAACAGTGGTATAAACAAAAGATGGAATCGCCAGATATTCCATCTCCACCTTCCATAACACCACCTGCTGCTACATCCATTGAGCATTTGCTAAGAGATGAGGAGATTTCAACCAGAAGCAAGAAGGAAAAACTTATTTCATCACTAAAAGCTTCTCGACCTACATCAAGATTCGAATGGATGAAAGAGATGGAGACCATTGAACGTCCACGACATGTTTCCTCAAAGGTTTGCAAATCAACTCAATTCACTTCAAAAATTAGAGGTAAACATTCCTTTACTTGCTGAAATCGCAAAAGTACCCAGGTGTGCTTCTTTTCTCAAGGAATTATGCACCACTAAGAGTAAGTTTTCTGAAAAATTTGCTTGCATGAATGAGAATATTGTTGGTCCACTTAGATATGCTAGAGGGGGGTGAATAGCACTTAATCGAAATTTTGAGTTCTCTGAAAAATACGTTAATGACATTAGTTCAGAGTTCGTCGTTGAAGTCACTAATGCAAAGCAGAAAGATAAACAATAACACAAGGCAGATGAAAAAGTAATGGATGGAAATAAAGACGTTAACAACTGAATAGTGGAAAAGTAAACAGAGTAGGAGATGATAAAATTGGAATGATGAAATAAAGGATGGAAGATTGGAGACACGACGATTTATAGAGGTTCGGCCTTTCACACCTACGTCCTCTACCTTGGATACTACACCAAGGATTTTCAATTCCACTAAACAGTGAAGTTAACCAGGTTTTCACAACACCTATTGTCGTAACGTTCGGGTTCGGGGAACCCTGTCGAAACGACGTTGGAAAATGGAGTCACCACTAATCAAAATTCTAAGGTGTGATTAGTCATCTAAAGGTCACTTAAGCTAAGTAAAGTCCATAGCTCGACAATGGACCCACTAAACCTAAGGTCCGGTGTTCGTAACCTAAATCTAAGTTCGGGAGTCGATTACGCCCAGGGAAGGATCAACACCCCTGAAGCGCCCGTCAAGTGACGGTACCTCCTAATCTAACTGGATCTAGTGGGTCGAAAAGAAAAGTTGGTTGCTTTTAAATCCTAATCTTGATTATTATTAAAAAAGGGTTATAAAAGAAAATAAAACCATTTTAAAAACCAATGTCGAGAATTCGAAGAATGTAATCGAACACCGTCGATCAATTCTATCTCGATTCTCTTTCACTGTTTGTTCTCTTGTTGAGTCCTCCGTACCGGGAAGAAATTTTGAAAAGGCTGTGATAAAATCTTTTTTTCATTTTTGAGTTTTGAAGAACTTGATCAATTTTATTAATTTCCAAAATCTTCTTTTGGAGTTGCTTAATTAAAAACATTCCTTTTTTGAAAACACTTACCTTGAAAACTCTTGAATTACCCATTTCTTGATTTTTTGAAAATTGAATAAGAGAACATGATTTGAGAAAAAAAAACCTTTTTTGAAAACACCTTTTATTGCTTCTTTTGATTTTCTGATTTTCACTTTTTTTTAGATTTTTCCTTTTTCTATCTCTAAATTAATGCATGTATGCAAATGATGAATGCAAACTCCAATTATTAAAGTCAACTCACGTAACCCGGGTTTTTGAAAGCACTTCCTGGGATATATGCTCGGAGCCCCGACGCATCCCGAGAAGAGCTATCTCATCCTCGGAGACATTCAGTGGCCCCGAAAACTCGACCACACACTGAATGCCCCTTCTTCGGAAGGGTTACGGTCATTAACTAAATTAAAGTGGTATGATATGCAGATAGATATAGCTTATGACAAACTAAATATGATATGCATGCAATTAAGTTCTACTTTACTAAATTATTACAAACCAAGGCCCGATTGAACCAATTAACAAATTAACAATAATTAAAAGAAATAAAAACTTATGGGCCGGACTGGGTCTACTGGGGACCTTTCTGCACACTAAAGAAAATGATCAGTAAATTTCAAGAGCATGGAACACGGATTATATAAATAAGGACTAAAATGCACCAATCACAACATCTCCAAAGTTAAAATATCAAATTAAAGGAATTTACCACATGGAACCTAAAGCAATCCTTCAACTAACTCAAACTTAAAGGAAATCAAACTTATAAACAAAGACTTATTTTTTAAGTAGATACTAATCCAGAATAATTCATCAACCCCTTTTTTCGAATCACTTTCAATTTAAAAGATCAAATCCTTTATCTCAAAGTTGTATTTTCAAACTAAAATTAGCTCAAAATAGTCTTTAAACTTCCAAGCTAACTTTAGCTCAAAAATTTAAACTTTGAACTAAGTTTTGATTTTTCCAATTAAAAGATTCTCAAAATGGGATCAATGAATCATTTTGAGTTAATATGAACTTAAAAGAATCTCACCATTAGACAAAAAGCTTCAATTCTAAATTGATTTTGACATAGAAGTTTAAACAT
>AWUE01009571.1:0-12901 GCA_001974825.2 Corchorus olitorius | reverse complement strand
TTAATTTCTTTTTATCTTTTAATAAGTATTGGTTGGACAATTCATTTAGCTTAAATGTGTATGAATATGTCAATATTAGCAAGAGGATTTTAATTTTTGATTAATGATAAATAGAAAAAAGTTTTTTCTTTTTTTTTAAAAAAAAAACATACTTTCAATCCGAAAAATTTTTTGTGCATGAGTTTTGATGTTGTTTTACTTGAATGATTAAGTTTTGAAAGTTTGAAGGTTGAGAGAATTTGTGAGAATTGAAAAGTTTGAAGTTTGATGGAAAATAAAGTAAAGGGCAAAATAGTCCAAAGGGGGGCGGTGACTAGTAAAAGGGGGCGGTTTAGCAATCCAGTAATAAAATTTTAAAATCCTTTGCCCGACTCTGTATTTTAAGGTCAACATTAATTAATTGGCAAATTATATGATACACGTCAGTGGAGTTTAGCAGACTACACAAGCGGATCCTGAAGGGTGACATGGTCCTTTAGGGACTAGATTGAAATATTTAAAACTTATTTAATTCAAAATTTAAACATGTGTCAACTCCACAACTCGCTTGTGGAGTCCAAAATTTACACCGCCGGTGTATCAAATAATTACCATAATTAATAAACAGAATCAAAGCAGAGTAGCCTATATTATTTGTGTTCTAAAGGAGAAATTATTAGGTGGGACGGACCCACCACGTCATTCATGGGACTAACCAATAAAATTTTACCATGTCAAAAGAAATCCTTAAATTTAGGTATGATTTTCCAAGTTTTTTTTTTTACCAATTTTTTTTTTTTGAAAGGCAGCCGATATTATTAAAACTGGCACAAAGGCCACAGTCCAAGAGAAAAGGAGAACTGATGCTACAAAGACAACATCAATTCAAAGAAAAAAAACAGCAGCAAGAAAAAGCAGAAAAAAACAGCAGCAACCCAGCAAAAACAACTACCAGAAAAATGAAAAAACAATCAAGAAAAATCCTCATCCAACACCACCTTGGCAAAACACAACAGCTTCCATAATTGCCACCACGGAAAGAGACAAAGCAAAAACCATAAGAAAATCCAATCAGAAGCAAAAAAAACCCCAACCATCCATGACCTTTAATCAAAAATAGCAACAAAAGGCACTGTTCGATCCACCCCTTGCTTCCAAAGCATCAGCCTCTCCATTAGCTTCTCTGAACACGTGTTGGACACTAAAATCAACCAATTTCTTTGATAAAGATGAAATATGGATAACCCATTGTCTAAACCTCCAAGGGACATCATCAGAGTTCAAAACCCAATTCACCGCATTTTTGGAATCACTTTCTACAACCAAGCAAAACAAATGGGCCCATTTAGATGCGGCAAACAACAAGACACCTTCTCTGATTGCTCTTATTTCCGCCTCATTCGATTCAGTTATCCCAATAGACTTGGAAAATTGCATCAAGATCTTACCATTATAATCTCTAAGTAAACCTCCAATACCAGCTGGACCAGGTTTACCTCTAGATACTCCATCAACGTTGAAGGGTAAGTCCCAAAATTTGAGATATTATTGGGATAGGGTTTTAGAAGATTGATGAGTTGTCTTCATATTATTGGTTGGTCCTATAGATGACATGGTAGGTCCGTCCCACCTAATAATTTCTCGTTCCGAAGGCAGCTAAGTTCATATAGCTTTTGAGATTTTGCAACTTTATAACTAGGTAATTGAGGCTCAAAATTTGCAAAATCAACTCAATTAAGAACTTGATCATAGCTATGTTACTAATGTGAATTCTTCATATAGCTTTTGAGATTTTGCAACTTTATAACTAGGTAATTGAGACTCAAAATTTGCAAAATCAACTCAATTAAGAACTTGATCATAGCATGTTACTAATGTGAATTCTTCATTTAGTTAAGATGGTTAGAAGTTCGAATTAACCCAAAGGAGACCTATGGTGTCCTAGAACAAACCACATATATATATATATATATATATATGTATGTATATATATAACAAATGCTACCTGACCATCGTAATTCAAATGAAAACAGAATTACCTGTATATGATAACAATATAAATAATTATAAGACAGTTCTTATCAGATTTCGACAAATTTTGAAACCAAAATCTTTTGAACTTAGTTGCTCCATGCATATATAGAATAAATCGTGTTTGTAACCGACCATGAAAGCAGTTTGATCAGTTTAGACTGTTAATTAGTGATAACTCAAATTGGTCTTCCTTGATTACGGTCGTCATGAATCCTAATCTCAATCCGTTTTAACAAATAATTTCCCTTAATTACCTTGTACTTTCCTATATATGTCCTTCACAAATTAATCATTTTCATCAACCTTGCTTAACAATAATTATATTTTTACCAGTATTTGCGGGTTCTTTAATTTTCTTTCTTCCTCATAGAGGAAATAAGTTAATTAAGTGGTTCAAACCTAGCCAGTTATAGAAACCAAAAATGGTGTGGCCCGAAATCTCTCTAGCACTCGCTTGTCTCATCTCATCCTTGGCATTGCCTTGTTTCGCACGAAACTTAGTGAAAGAATCATATTATAATGCTCAAAGTCAAAATCATGCTATGCCGAACAGCAAGCCAGAAATCACTTGGGGGAGCTGGGAGAAAGTATTCTCGGAAGCTCAAAAACAAGCTCCTCCAATGGTGAACGATAAGTCAACAACGTCGACAACTCCGGAAAACTTGGAGAAAGAATCCTTGGATGGCCATAATCAAGCTCGGGCTATGGTGAACGTTAAGCCATTGAGTTGGGACGAGCAGGTGGCAGCCTATGCTCAAAAATACGCGAATCAAAGAATTGGTGATTGCGGTCTTGTTCATTCGGGAGGTTCATACGGAGAGAACATTGCGTGGAGCAGCGGTGAGCTTTCAGCCACAGATGCAGTGAAAATGTGGGTTGATGAGAAGCTCTATTACGATTACCAATCAAACACTTGCGCTTCCGACCAGATTTGTGGCCATTATACTCAAGTTGTTTGGGGCGACTCGGTTCGTATCGGATGCGCCAAGGTCAAGTGTGACAATGGAGGAACTTTCATTACTTGCAACTATGACCCTCCTGGCAACTATAATGGCCAGAAACCGTATTAAGGCTTCTGATCTCAACTTCATATCCAATGAGTATTTGTAGTGCATAAAGATAACAATGTCTTTAATCAAATAAACTATCATATGATCGAAGGCGAAAAACAAATTCTGGAAGTCATCACTCGTTGGTTAAAATTTTAACCCAGATGTAACATCTTGTTACAATTTGGTGTTTATGATGATTTGAATCTTAAGGAATGATGACTATTCTCCATGTGTTTCACTTGTTCAACTGAAGATAATTTCTATGCAAATTCATTAACACAGGGCACTATCTCCTATTGCAGAACCTGCTAAATTCTCTTACTAATGCCAGATATCTTGATGGATCAATCTGTTCCTCTTTATATACTCCATGGTACATATGCATGCAAAGTCGAGAAGCCCATTTGATTTTCAACTCCAAAACATCAGATCTGAATCGAATAGAGCCAGAGGGACCTGCTACAACCCACTGTGTCTTCTCTCGAGCAAGCCCTCTCTCTCTCTCAAAGGTCCGCCCCTCATGTCCTCTTCCTCTTCTTACCTTTCGTTTCTCTCTGTCAACTCCACTGCTATCTTCGTTGAGAAGAAAGGAAAAAGAGGGGAAAAAGAAAGAAAGGAAAGAGGAATCTTGAGTTGTATCCGACGACCTCTCCTCTCTTCTTCAACCCTTTTCTTTCTCGCCTTCTTCCCTCTCAAAGTTTCCAATTTTCTTTTTCTTTCTCTTAGTTCTAAGCTCAGAAGCTTTTCTACCCCTCTCAACGAGTGTCAACAAAATAAGCGGGTGTCATAAGTCAGGCATGCAGGGCACCATACTTATTTTCTTATTTCTTATTTCTTTTTGATTTTGGGACTACATGTCTAAAATTAACCCTCTGGAATTGCTTTTCTTGGATGGGGTTGATTGTATAAAAATTGGAAATATAGGAATTAATAAAAATTGAAAAATAAAAACAAGGGTTAGAAATTAAGGTGAGCATATATAATGACCAACATTCAAGATTAAACTAAGAGCCTGTTTGTTTTGATGTAATTTAATCATTTTCTGTAGAAAGTATAGGGTAGGAAATAACTTTAACATGTTTGGTTATTTTTCTTAGAGAAAGTTTAACTGACTCAAATACTTTCTCTCCAAAAGAAAGTGCTTTAACACCAGGGAGGTGTTAAAACACTTTCTCACTTTTCTCATGAAAGTGGTTTTAAGAAAAAATTACTTAAAAGGACCTTGCTTTTAAATTTAAAATATTCATCAAAGGGTATTTTAATAAATTTAACTTTAATCTCTTAGGAATTTAATTTAAACTTCAAAGGTTAAACAAACATGCTAAAGTATTTTCTTAAGAAAAAACTTTCTAGTCCTAAACTTTCTATAAAAAAACTTTCTACCTTTTTACTTTCTATAGAAACTTCCAAACCGACTCTAAGATAAAAAACCAAACCTTTGCATCAAGCTCTAGCCTTTTATTAGCCTCTGCTAGACCCAATAAATCTTTTACTTTTCCTAAAAAACTGCAGAATATATGCAATAAGAAGATTTCAGCACTCGGCAATAGCTACCAATACCCCAACAAAGCTTTTCCCCTAATATGTTAAGACCTCCTATGGTTTCAGAGTTTGAAAATTATGCATCACATTCAAATTCAATTCGGGTAAGGATCCTCCACTAAATTTTTTAAGGCAATCAAATGGTTATTAAGTGTTCATGTTTTATTTTAGTTTCTCTCTCCACATGCTCAATTTCATTTAAAGCCGTTGAATTGGTTTGAAAAAATCAATGGACCTCTCCACTAGTGGAGAGGATTCTCTCCCAATTCAAAATGCCAAAATAGATACACTTCTCAAGTACCTCAAAATGCCAAATTATGTAAAAAGTTTGATAGAAGTAGTACTAAGTTTTACACTTCTCAAGAACCTAAAGGGCTCAAATTAATGATCAAAACTCCATTCCAAGAAACTAAAAGCTATCAGTTTCAGATTCTTTAAAAAGCTACCCATAAATTTGTAGAAATAGTTTTACCTTGGTTTCTAGGTACAAGAGTGATGGTGGGTTCGTTGGCGGGATCGAATTTATTACATTCAGAAGATGAATCCTTTTTGTTACAAACAAGAAGGCGCAGATTCTGTTAAAAAGAATCCCATTGACAAGAAACTGTCAGATGATGAAATTTCAATGGATAGAAAACCAGAGTCAGCAGAAGTAGAGGAAGCCTTGTGCTCGAAATTCCTTGTATATCTTGCTCAAACAAAAGGTAACAAATCCAGAAGAAAAGTTTCAAAATCATTATACAAAATTTGCTGAGAAATCTGTCATCATCTCGAAAGTTATTGGTATAGGAAAGGTGATCAATATTATTATTTAATAATTAATAATGATATGTCAACTATAAAGTCATCACAACTGAAGAATTTCAAATGTTAAAAAAGGGTAGAATTACAAAAGCCTATTCTTTTGTTACCGCCTAGCTTACCCTTAGAAATTATCTAGAAACTAATTAGAATATATCCTGATGATGTTCAAACTTGCAAGATATCTGTATTTTATTCTTTCTTAATGGCATTGGCAACAGAAAGAATAAAAGGGTAAATTCATCACATAACCATGTCAATAACAAACAAAAATCTTTGATAGAAACTCCTTAACAAAAATCTAAAGAAATTGGAGAAAAAGGGTACAAAAAACCCCAGAAAAAGCAAAATTAATATGCGTATATATACTATCAATATTCAATAGCTTATAGCAACTACCCATATCTAGTCTTCAAGACTTATTTTCTTGGCCTTATCTTCTTGGGCTCCTTCTTGGATTTTGGTTTCTGGTGATTGTCATCCTTCAACTTGAAGTCGGTCTTCTTTTTTGGTGGACGGGGTTGTCCGTCTTCAACTTTAACAAGAGTAAAACCACGCTTGAGGTTGAGGCCATCATCATCTTGTATCAGAAAAGTCCAAATCTTGACCAAATCGCTAGTTTTAAGCCCATTCCTCTCCTTGACAGAGTGCCAGTTTTGGGTTAACTTGTAAGCCGTTTGTGAATTCTTTTGATTATTATTATCAAGGGAAAAATCTTCATCTTCAGGAAAATCTCGCGATAAGGCCATCTCCTTTACGTTTAGCGAAGGATCGATGCACAGCACTGGGATTTCGTACTCATCGATGGATTCTTCCTCTTCGTCTGTCAAGAAATCTATTTTAATTGCTTTGAGAGGGATTGACAAGCAGCAGGGAGGGAGATTCGTATCAGCAACAGACAATCGTTTTTGGATCACAAACTTTGCATCGAAGCCGCCAATATCCTCCATTACTTTGATGAACTCTTGGGGCAACTCTGATTTACTTTGCGTTAAAGCCTCAGAATTAGGTTTCAAATTCTCCATCGCTCTGATTAACTAAAAATCTTTCTCCTTACTCAGAAAAATAAAAAGCACTCCAAGACTTTTCAATTTGTAATTCTTTCTAATTATTAGAATACAAAGTGAGATTCAAGGCTGACATAATGCGTGTATATATACATAGGCAAGTCGGTTTAAGTTTAACGTTAAACCTTATCCCAGTCCCACAAGGACTTGGATTTGTAACCTAAACCTAATGTTGCTTGGAATTGAGTAATAAATAAATTACCAAAATTATCCTTTTGTAATTTTTATTTATTTATTTTTAGATAGGATAATAAAATCCTCTGCCCCAGCCCCCAAGTCTCCGACTCCGTATTTTAAGGTCAGGATTAATAAACAGAATCAAAGCAGAGCAGCCTATAATTTGTGTTCTGATTCCATAGAAGGGGGCCAAGTTCATATAGCTTTTGGGATTTCCCTTTTAACGAGAAGCATGGGTGATGGATACAGCGGTGGCGGTCGGGGAGGCGAAGGCGGAGGCGAGGCGCAGGAGGTTAGGAAGACTTCTTCCTTCATATTTTGTATAGAATTCTTGATGATTATGCAACTGCTTCTCTCTCTCGTGGTTCATAATTTTGAGCTTGAATTTGTATATTTTCGTTCCCAGACGTTTATTATTTTTTTTTTTGGTGAAAGACGTTTATTATTTCATACTATAATCACTCCATTTTCTTTCTCTTTTTCTTTTTCATATGATTGCAAAATTTGTAGGTCGTATCAATTAATTACTTAATTTTTTTTTGGTGAATTGGATTGTTCCTAATGCCTCAAAAGCAAGCATATATTCTCACTAAAAAGCATTAATCCATATTTCAGAATTCTAGGGGGTTTTCTCCTTTTTTGCATTTGATGATCGTCCCATTCTGGAAACAGCCACAAGAAGCCTTTAGATGACATTAATTTTCCCCCCTTTATCCGTTTCCCTAATTTCCTTAATGTGAAATATTCGAGTGGACCGGAGTTTATTGAATAAGTAAAATCTGTTAGGCAGAGTGTTTGTTTGGGTTTGCTTTGCTAGATGCTAGTGCTGATATTATATTCATTTTGCTTGAATAGGTTCTACGGTTGAAAGAGATGCTGCAGCATTAGCGGCGGATCAATGAGATATGCTTATTCTCTGATTCGTGGTGTGTGGGGTTTGTCGGATAACTTTGCGGGAGAGCCATATTATAAACGACTTGAAGTCTGTAAGATGATTGTATACCAGTTTGAATTGGTAAACTAATTTGCACTTTGTTTGCTTTATCTTTATCTACCCATAGCAAGAGATAATGATTTCATTCTTTTAACTTGAACTGCAGTGTGGAATCTGAAGGGAAAGATGCCAAATTGTGTCAGTAATATCATGATCATCACCGCCTATACAGAGTTAAATATAGTAAGTTGTTGATAACTTTATCAGGTAATTTTAAGCAAATGGAAAAAAAAAATTTACCATTAGAAAAATTTTGGATCATTTGATCATATAAGGCGATCTCATCTCCAATTTCACGCTGCTTAAGAGCCTGCAAATATAAATAGATTATTAGATCAATTAGTAAGAGAAGACACAAACTAAAGCAACATTTGAACAAGAAAAAAAATTACCAAGTTGTTTCTTTTATAGAGAAGAACATTCAAAGCCGTTTCCGACAAAATCTGATCCTTTGAGGTTAGTACTTGTAGTTTGGCAGAATTCTTATCCAGAACAAGAAAAAAAAATTACCAAGTTGTTTCCTTTATAGAGAAGAACATTCAAAGCCGTTTTCGACAAAATCTGATCCTTTGAGGTTAGTACTTGTAGTTTGGCAGAATTCTTATCCAGCATTTTTAATTTAGCACTGGTGGTGTTTAGAGAAGCTTCTTCTAAATCATCATTAATCTGAATCGGAGTTCTGTCATAAAGAATTTCAAGCTCATCAGGTGTCTCTGTCTTTTGAGACCCATTTAAACGTACATCTTCCTGTACCGGTTCACCATCCTGGAGTCTCTTAGGAAACATTTGCCTTTGACACAGATTGTACATGTATAATTAGCAAAAAGAACAAGAAGATACATGCATAAAAAAAAACCAAAAACATAGATATGAATGTTACCTTAAGAACCAATTAGATATGATCTGCACATAAGGAAGCAGATGGAAGTATTCAACAACAGAATAATGCTCCCAAGTATTACTAGAGGAATTCTTAATCACTAAAGGACCTTGCAGACTAAAAATGCAAGCTTCATAGTATAGCAAGCTTCTTGCATTTTTAGTTTGCAAGGTCCTTTAATGATTAAGAATTCCTCCAGTAATACTTAAGAGCACTCTTCTATTGTTGAATACTTCCATCTGCTTCCTTATGCACAGATCATATCTAATTGGTTCTCAAGGTAACATTCATATCTACGTTTCTGGTCTTTTTTTTCGTATGCATGTATCTTTTTGGTCTTTATGCTAATTATACATGTACAATCTGTGTCAAAGGCAAGTTTTTCCTAAGAGACTGTAGGATGGTGAATTGGTACAGGAAGGTGTACGTTTAAATGGGTCTTAAAAGACAGAGACACCTGATGAACTTAAAATTCTTTATGACAGAACTCCGATTCAGATTAACGATGATTTAGAAGAAACTTCTCTAAACACCACCAGTGCTAAATTAAAAATGCTGGATAAGAATTCTGCCAAACTACAAGTACTAACCTCAAAGGATCAGTTTTTTTCGGAAACGACTTTGAATGTTCTTCTTTATAAAAGGAACAACCTGTTAATTTTTTTTTCTTGTTCAAATGCTGCTTTAGTTCATGTCTTCTCTTACTGATTGATCTAACATTCTATTTATATCTGCAGTCTCTTAAGCAGCGTGAAATTGGAGATGAGATCACCCTGTGTGATTAAATGATCCAAAATTTTTCGAATGATAAATTTTCTTTTCCATTCGCTTAAAATTACCTGATAAAGTTATCAATAACTTACTATATTTTTGTGACTTTGTATGATCTCATTTTCTTTAATTGTGTTCAATTCTGTTAACAACTGAAGTCTTGGAGTGCTTGGTTGGTTGCATGAGTTGAAGGGAGAGTACTGCTGGTTTCAATCATATATGCTCAAATCGGTACAGTTCCTTCTACTGGAATTATGTGATTTGAAAAAGAAATTATCAGTGGTAATTTATTTTTTGTTTAAGAAATTGAAGAGTTTATTCAACAAAGAGTCAATGAAGGTGTTTATCTTATCTTAGGTTGAAATTGTATTTAGGGTTGACAGAATTTTTAACTATACATTATTCTCATTCATATATATACGTCTGCCTGTGATCTCTTATATTTTTTTTTTTGTTTCCTTTCTCTCTTTTTTCTCCCTCAAATGCAGGTCATAAAATCATATTTGCCAGAAGAATTAATTTGTGATTTAAAGAAAGAGCTTGACTAAAATTTGGCATGGCATGCACCAGTTGTAGGGTGATTTGCTTTCATTTATTGATGGCTTTATTCAGATATCCAAATTTACACCTGTGAAGTGAGGATCCATAACATTGCTAGAATGAGTATTTGAGATTGTAGTATATGCAGCAATAGCTCTTGGCTTTGTATAATTGTCCATCTTGTAATCATTTGATTCTATTTGAATTAGCTCCTTCATTATTCTTGGTCCTTTTGGATAGCATTCTAGACTGCTTCCCGTCTGGATGGTCTACTTTACTTTAGAAGTTGTTCCTTGGAATGACGGAATACATTGTCTTTTGGTGAATATTTGTAAACTTTTGCAAAACGTTGCACATTTACATGAGATTTAATTATACACAGGGTGGGATTGATGACAGTGAAGATCCAAAAGCTGCAGCCCTCAGATAATTAAAGGAAGAAACAGGTGTTAGCTAAGCAGAGGTTCTTGCTGAGGTTTGTTTGATTTCTTTTATCTTTTACTTCCAAGACTTGCATTGTTATTTTTTCTTTTCTAATCTGGGGCGACCAGTAGAAGAGGTTGCTGTCCTGTGTCTAAGTGCTTTTAAAATGCATTTTCCTCAAGGAAAAGAATTAGAATATCAAGAAAATAAGTCTGAATGTTCTTACTTTTTGGCTCTCAAGATACTAGTATTATGCACGCCCACTGCATCGTTGAAATTGATGAATGGTTTTATTATTTATAATTTAGATTTATGTCAAAGGAAGGAACAGATAAAAGATTTTATTGTTACCTGAAAATATAAAAGAGAGGAGTAGAATAAGAAACTGAACGTATGTTTTTTTGGATTAGAGGAAAAGCAGGCATATATTTGACTTCAAAAAGATTTGGATTCTAATTCGATTTCAAGATACTTGAAAAGACTAATATCGCCTTTACTAATATGTGTTTATTATTAAATGATTAGTTATTCATGGTAATTGATTTGTGGCACTTAATTCAGCTAGTAGCTTTATAATTTAGTATATTTTGAAGGGTAGGCTTGAATTTTGTAGTGTGTCTAGCTCCATATTGTCATAGGGAGTAATTTGATTTACTATTGTTCTTTACTAACGTCTTTTAACAACTGCTTTCAATTTAACGAGCTTTGATTCCCAAAAGCTATGTAGGTTCTTATCTCTAATAACATGATATTCGAAAAATGCATTCAGATTGAAAACTGAGCAAGTAATGGATTTTTTTCCCAAGACGTCTTGTGATTATCTTGACAATTAATCGTGTATTTCGGTGGTACTGGAGTGCTGACACCCAAAGTTTCACAAGAAGTCTCTCTAAGAGCTAACTGGTTTGGTATGAAATTGAGCCCAGCCTTTTGAAGTTCGTACCACCAAATATGGAATATTTGCTGTGTTATATTGATTACTGACTATTTGTATGAAGTCAGTGCTCATACTTGTGATGGACTGAAATTCATGTCTCATATTTGTGACAGACCGAAAAAACTAGTATTTATTCCATTCCTTAGATTCAGGTGCAATTAAAATTCTATAATTAAAAGTTAATAGAAAATCAAGGGTTTATGTGCTTTTATTAGTAGTATGTACATAACCAGTGATATAGTCTTAGTGGCATCTTTGTTAGAAATATCCTCTATTGTGTTTCAATGTATAACTCTTTCTCACACTTACACAGAAGTCCAACCTCAACATATTTATGTTAATAACATTGGCTGCAGCTACAGGGTTCTCAGGTTATGCTGTTGGAGTGATTGAAATCTTTTGCATAGGTTATTGAGCTTTCTTTTTGTCCATTTCTTTCTAGTTATGCACTTTGGCTTTTTTCTTATTCATTCTTACCCTGGATGATGTCCATTTCTTGGTTCTTGTTTGCAGGCACCTTATTGGTTGACATGATTTTCCACCAGAAGTTAGGGAAAAACTAAAGTAAAACGTCAATGGGGTTCAGACTGGAAAGGTCAAGCTCAAAAGTGGTGAGTGCTTGGATTAGTATTAAAGTAGCTTGTGATATAATATATGGGCTAGAAACGATGAAAACTTGGGTGTATTAGGTTGGTAGAGACTTACCGTCTCAACTATGCATCAATAAACCCCGATTATCCACGCACAAAGAGATATGTCTGTGTCTTTCTTGCACTGTTATAAGAAAACTCTACTTTTGGTTCAGGGAACTTTGGCCAGTCATTTCATTTTGGTCCAAATTGGATTTGGTGGATAGCAGAATCAATTTGTCACTCTCTGTATATCTGTTTTTTAAAGCCATTGTTCATATATTTTTTTTTTCGATTTTTGAACTTTAATAAGTCAAAATACACGTTGATCTAAAATGGATTTTTAGTAGAGCGGAGACGCAAGTTTAAATCTGAACAAAAGGTTGGATTATATGTGCATGCTAGCACTGATAGCAGAGTGATCTGTTCATCAGCTGTTGCTTTTTTGTTGTAATTCTGACTTCTGTGTGCTGAGAACATAATTGCATACATGCAATAAGTAGGGGTTTATATCTTGTGTGTCACGAAATGGCATGCATTTTCCTTATGGTGAACTTCTATATTCTTGATGGAAACTATGAAAATGATGTGATTGTCTCAATTATAAGGAATGTCTTTTCTGCTAGCAAAATTTACACTTGTAATACAATATTACAACGGCTTTATACAATTATTGACCCTAGTCCTACTATGAGGAATTGAGCGAAGAAGCCCTACATCAACGATTTTAATTTTTGTCAATTTGGCCCTCAACCTAATAATTTTGGTCAATTTTATCTTTTATTGGATATTTTTATAATGGAACCATTAGATTAGACCAACTGATTATTTATATATAATATATATATATATATACAGACGGATGATCTTTTACTCGACCTGCCAGTGTATAATAGGTGTCGATACTCAATTGGCTGAGAAGTAGGGGGACTACTTGGTTAGCGGCGCACGCCCAATGGGGATGAACGAAAACATTTTCATCAAGGTTGAAATTGAGCACCCCGTCGCAAAGCGACCAAGTGAACGGTGACTTGCTTTCGACTATTGTGCCGTTGCAGGTATGCTTGAAAGGAAT
>AWUE01009552.1:0-11121 GCA_001974825.2 Corchorus olitorius | reverse complement strand
ATACAACCAAAATTAAACTCAACAACAGTGACACAAACAACCACATATCAATACAAGTTTATCCCCTCAACTTTAAAAAATAACACTAGTAACAAATCACAATGAAACCCACGCAAAGTCAAGAAACAAGAAACATAGACCCTCCACACCAAGACTGTAACAACAAATACAACAAATCTGATTCCTAGTTGAAGTACGTACACACAAAAGAAATCCATCTCCAATTAACCACTTACTCTCCTATCTTAACATCTCGCAGTGTCATTCGCAAAACTCCAAAGCAAAGACAAAGTCAACAAAACTAAGGAAAAAATCAGGCATTTACAGTTAGATTTAAATCACAAAACTCTCACTGCAATCATTATATTCCTCATTCCTAATTCATTTCAACTGTATATAAAGAAAAAATCAGGCATTTGCAGTTGGAATATTTCAATTTGTTAATATGGCTTAATTTTGTTTTATAATTTCAATTACATAAATGTTAATTGATACTTATCTATATATATATCAAATGTTTATAAATGATTAATTATAAAATTTGTAGGATTCAACAACTTAAATTATTCCAACTGATATTTGATTGGGAGCATGAACAATGGCATGGGCTGCTACAAAGTATCAATGAATTCTCTCAAGCTGATGGTCTTATAGATAAAGTTGTTTGGCGGTCTACACCGAGAGGAGAGTACAAGGCCAGCTCTTTCTCCATGAGCTATTGCGAGTACAAACGGTGTGAGAGAAATTTATTGGAAGCTAGTATGGGAGGGATTGGCGCCTCCTAAAGTAGAAGTGCTGGTATAGCAAATTTTGAAAGGTTGAGTCTCTGTTAAAACTGAATTGGCAAAAAGAGGTGTTATTGAGTGGAATGCTGCTATTTGTCCTATATGTCAAAACGAGGATAAAACTGTGAATCACCTTTTCATTAAAAGGCAAACCAGGTCTAGCAGTGTTGACTCCATATAGTTTTTGATGATAACAAAACATTCTATATTAGTGGGACTAACCAAGTTATTTAGTGTGCAGTGACAAATTGAGTGACACTTAACATATGCTCAGGCGCAAGCCTATCCAACAGACTCAATATCACAGAAGAAACACACTAAGTGAATCCCTCCACAGTGAGTAATGCTTAGACGAATTTGGAGAAGACTTAGTCCACAACAAGTCCAACAATCATCTCAGTGGGACTAAAGTCAGAACAAAAGAGAATGCAAATGAAGAAGTGACTGAAGACTACAAGAAAGAGCAAGATTAGTCCCACCAATTCAGAGGCATAATTTAGTGGGACTAAACGAAGATGGACAGAACATCCTGACTGTTTTGACAGCATCGGAAAACAACAAAATAACGGGATTAAGATTCAAAAAGACGATCCAATGGCAAGTTCCGGCAGATATGTATTTAAAACATGAAATGACCGTTGTGAAGTAGTTTTGAGCATTGAAGAACTCCATTGAAAGCATTTACTCTCAAGAATCTTCTCCAAGCCGTACAACACTCTTATTCTTTGTATTTTCTTGGTCTTTAGCAAGACTGTTCTTAACTCTTTTCTTGTAAATCTTGCACAGCTCTTACTCTGTGTATTTCGATCACTTAGGATCAGTTTACACACTTCAAACTTTGTTTATTTGATTGTGGTTAAGTGCGGGGAGCACTTGTTCGAGCTAAGGTGTTAGCTTGTGTGGATTTCAAACTTTGGGAAAGCTTAGTTTGTGTAAAGGCTTGGTGTAGGCCCGTAACTACATCGGATTAGTGGATTTGGTGAAAATCCTTGTTGGGAAGATCAAGGTAGAGGACGTAGGTCAGGTGGACCGAACATCTATAAATCGCGTGTCAAGCTAAGCAATTACTAATCCGCTTTAGTTATATTGCCTTTATTAGTCTTTATTGCTGCCATTCATTCTTCTGTTCTCCCCTGCCCTCTGCATTTACTCTACTCTGACATATTTCTCATTTTAGTCACTTTCATTTATTACTTGTGCTTTAAATCTGATATTATTTAGTTGCACTAGTTTCTCTCTTCTATCTGGTCGCACTAATTCTCTGTGCTGCAGAAGATTATTGAATCGAAAGAATTTACGAAGTGGACTATTCACCCCCTTCTAGCACCACATTTGAGACCAACAAGCAGGAGTGGGAGGGGTTCTGCGTGATCATTTAGGTAATATTAAGGCTAAATTTTCAAAAAAACATTGTCAAAGCTTTTCTTATTTATGGAACTTCTAGTGGAGTGAATGCCAATGCCTTGGTTATTGAAACTGACTCGGTAATGCTTATGGTTGGATCCTTAATCCCAATAGTTCTTTTTGGAGGATGAGAAGTTGTATTTTGATGATTGAGGTTTGAAAAAATAAAAAGATTCCAAGCTGGAGTATTAATTAATAAGATTATTAGAGAATGTAATGAATTGACTGGTTCTATTGCTAAAGAGAGTGTGGATAAAACCAATAATTTGTTGCGTGTTTTTAGCAGCTAAGGGGCATCTATGCTTGCTCTTTCATTTCAAATCTGTTTTTTTAGTTCTGCTGCTGTTTTGATCTATGGGGCTGCTATATTTTCCTCTCCTAATTTGTTGATTGGCCCTCTTGTGTTTGAGGTTGAGTCTGACTTGATTGTAACATGGGGGACTTCTATTGACATGACAATAAAATTACTTTCAATTTGACCTTTAAAAAAAAATCTCTAAATTATTCAAACAATTATATCAGCATATAGCACTTGACTTTTAAGCAGCTGCAGAAAATTGGAGTAGTCATCTGATTTCGTACGTACGAACCGTGGCCACGCCGCTCTCCAGCAGATGAAAATTGGATTTTCTCTCCCTCTCTCTCACCATAATTAAGAACCAAAAAAATTGAACAAGGAAAAAAGCAAATTGCATTTTTGGCATGAGATTGCCATTGGAATACGATCTTTTACTATTTGTGTTGTGGTTGTTGGCTTTTGCTTATTCAAACCTTTCCAAGTAAAATTAAACGTACTAATATAATATTCAACAAATCAACAAGGTCAATTAATCTTCATATAGTTCCTTTTACGATCAAAAAAAAAAAAAAAATCAACAATGTCAAGGTGAATCAAGCCGTAAAGGCACGTTGAAAAAAAAAAAGTGTAGGGACTTTTTTGCATATATTAGTTCTTGTCTAATTATGATGTGTTTGTCTTTCCTTCTTTTCTTTTTTCCCCTAGAGAAAACTTGGGAAAATAGCTTAAATTTAAAACCATTTATATATAGTAAATTTTCTTAAGATTTTGCGAAAGAGTGCATAAATCTTCCGTGTTCCTCTCCAGGAGGTGCTTGAGGCGTTTCACGCTAATGGAAGAGAGGTAGTGTTACCCCGTGGATTTATTTTTGCCTAGTTTTCTTGGATTTATTTTTACTCGATGAGTGTTTTAATTAATTTAATTTTTAATTTGAATTTTCTCTTTCATGTATTCACCAAAAAAAAATTTTCACGATGTATTGTAAACATCGGCATATAATAATTAATTAAAAATCAAGAAAATTCATTTTGGAGAAAAAGAGAAGTATTGTAAAAAGAAATACTACAAATTTATAATCTTATTCAATTTATTATATGGGTAATTATTTGATACATCGGTGGTGTAAATTTTGGACTCCATGACAAGTGGGTTGTGGAGTTGACATATGTCCATTTTCTGAATTAATTAAATTTTAAATATTTCAATTTAGTCTCTAGGGGCTAGGGGATACATGTCACCCTTTGAGACCCACTTGTGCAGTCTACTAAACTCCACTGACGACATATTATATATAAACCCTTATTATATCGGATAATTATTTGATACACCATTTGTAAAAATTTTTAACTAACTTCACAAGCAAATTAACACATACCTCGTTTCTTAATTAATTTTGTATTTAATATTTAACATTATCTCCTGAGAGACATATGTCTATTTTTTAATCTTACATGTGTAACTTAACTTACAGACGTATTCCAATTCACTATTGTATATTTTTCTTTTTATATTTTATTTTATAGTATATATGGGATATGCGGACAAATATTCAACCATGATTATCATGAGCAAACAAATTAAAGCCGACAGACTAAAAAATATTAATTATTTTGACCCATTAAGTGAATTATTGTAATAATATAATATAATGTGTATATATATTATTGAATAATATATACACATAATATATAGTTTGATTAATTGGAAGTAATTTAATATATAGACCATGTGGGAGACGATCGAAATAGATCAGTCATTGTCACAATTTTTCTTCTTTTTCCCCATAAACTGATAAAAGGCCAGTTTTGAGTTATTCCAAATTTCAGTTGAAAACAGATAAAGGAGAAAAAAAAAAAAAAGTGTAAAATTTGACGGCTATAAAACATGGAATTGGATGGGCTATCAAACAAAGGATCAAAGCCGCAGCACACAGTTTTAAGCGAAGCAGCACTCCTCTTGCAGTCTTAATGTGCGCTACACTCCAAATTACATAATTACTCTCAAAACTTCAAACCCAATCTGGTCTTCTGCTTTTAAAATTCATCACATTTGGTCATCATTTTGTACTTTGTTGATTCTTATCATCACGACTGAAAAAAATTGCATTTGATTTTTATTATTTTTGTTGTTTCCTCTGCATTTTCCATTATCTCAATTGAATATTTTACATGAAATATTGGGATTTGCTACTGGCGAATTCGAACTTGCTTGAATTCAAACTCCATTAAGTTACTTGGTCAATAATCAACTAGCTGCATTCGTTAGAAAAAGAAAATAAAGGATTAACAGGAATTTTGCTTTTTAAGAGCTTAATATATGCTATTAAATAATATATAATACTAATAAATGGTTAATTTATAATGATCATGATTACTTTAAATTTTAAAATAATAAAAATCAGATAGGTACAAGCAATTTTGAAATCTCGTATCATATATTTAACTTAAAAGAGATCAATTTTCTTGCGTCTCAATTGTTAGCTCAACTGGTATATGTACATAGTAAACATATATAGTAAGGTCATGGATTTAAGTTTCATTTCATGTGGGCTTAGTTAGTTTTATTTACTTCCTAAGGAAATGTATTGGACGTTATTAATATTTGTGATTTCTCATTGAATTTAATTTAAAATTTTTAAAACTAAAAAATTCAATAAGAAATCACAAATAATATTGAATTGCTTAAGCATATATACAGAGCAATATTTAATTGTAACGAGGCTTCCAATTACAGTATTTCTAACAAAAAAAAAGTTCAATTTTCTGAAATAATAAGTATTTCTTTCCATATCTCTTATGTATCATCAATGTGTATATATATACACACATATTTCAAAGCCGGTGCGCCAGATTTTGTTAAGGCCGTCGGCAAATCAAGTTCCTATGAGTGTATTTATGAAATATGAAAGCAAGAATAATATCGATTGGGTTTAACCGTTGAAGTAGCCAAGTAATATCCAAAATATACATCATTCATTGTGTTATGCATGTTAGATTTTGACTCATTAATTAATTTGTTTATATATATGAAACGTCATTAATATTTGACAATGATCCTGCACCCTAACGTCATAAAAGTAAGATATCTTTGGTATTGTCAAAGACTCAAAGTATATCTCAAGATCTGCAGTGATATTTTAATAAATAGACATTGTTCAAAAATGTCAATGGAACTGATTTTCAATGGTAGGCTAAACTGAGATTAGTAAGAAAACTTATAAGAGAAGTGATAAAAAAAGAATAATTGTGAAGATATAAAAAAGATAGATCGTGAAATGAAAACAAAACTTGAATAAGTGTCGACGAATATGGAGCATGCAAAAACAGTCTCTTCAAAATTTCCTGCTGTACGAGTTACATATATAATATTATTATAAGACAAGAGAGGTTGGTGAGTGTTGAGCATTGATCAACGAGTACGAGTTATTTACTTCATACGAAGAACATTCAAAACGTTACCTCTAAGATTGAATAATTTTATATGTTTCGTGTGGAAAAATGAAGGGGAAATTTTTTTTTTTTTTAAAAAGGAGAAAAATGACTCGATCGAGTAAAATATTTACAACTTTACAAGTCTAGTTTCAAGTATTGATCTTTTGAATTGAATTTGGGTAATTTGACTACACCATCTGTTTGAAAAGGATCAAATTGAAGAATATATATATTATATATATATAATAAGGAATTAATAAAATGTACATGCATTATCAACATTTGTATGGATGGAGTGAAAGACTGAATATTTCTTAAATAAGATCTCATATATATTCAAGTTTTGCAAATAAAAAAAGGTAAATTATATAATACACCGTCAGTAGAGTTTAACAACTATATAAGCGGGTCTTGGAAGGTGACATGTATCCTTTAGGGACCAGTTGAAATATTTAAAACTTAATTTATTCAAAAAATAGACATGTGTCAACTCCATAACCCGCTTGTGAAGTTCAAAATTTACACTGCCGGTATATCAAATAATTACCCATAAAAAATCCCTAGATGTTTAGAGTTTGACATGACTCAATTCAGATTAATCGAAACTAATTGTGACTGTCGAATATATATAGGCAAATTATACAATACACCGTCAGTGGAGTTTAGCAGACTACACAAGCGGGTTCTGAAGGGTGACATGTGTCCTCTAGGGACTAGATTGAAATATTTAAAACTTGATTAATTAAAAAATTGGACATGTGTCAACTCCACAACCCGTTTATGGAGTCCAAAATTTACACCAATGTATCAAATAATTACATATATATATATATATATATATATATATATATATACCAAGGATTTGTTTTAAAAAATGTGACACAACTTCTTTCCTTTTGTTTTTTTGGGTAATGTGCACAAATTCTTTCAGTTGATCCCTTTTGCCTTCGATTCTTATTTATTCTTACCAAAACAATAAAGGAAATTAAGAAAAATAGATTTATCTGGATCACATCCTTTTCTTCTCTTCCTTTTTCCGTCTTACCAAACACAATAATTCAGATGGCCATTATCTCATACGCATTCGTTTAAGGGGTTATTTATTTATTTATTTTATTTTTTTTTTTTTTGGCTTTTGGCCTCTTGATCATATTGGGATTGTTGGAGTTGCATGCTCCGTTATAACTCTCCGATTCTTTAAATCAATTGAATATTAAATATAATAATAATGTGTAATTCCTTAGCATGGGTGGCGCCATGCTTGTTGCATGTTTCGATGATCTATAAACTTTGAACAATTAATTATAAAAATTAAAAAGTATATTTTTTTCTTTTAGCCAGGAAAGTAGATCAAATTAAGAATTTACATATAGTATATCTTTTCCATACTTAAAAATTAAGCAATATATTTTTGTTCTACTCATGAACATAATATTGAAATGGACTACATAATAGAAGGTAGTCCTTATCTCCTTTCCCATAATCCCACCCGCCCATCCCGGGATTCAAATCCGAGACCTCAAACTCTATATGTCATTATTTCAAACTCTACGTGGATTTTAATAATAAAAAACAAAAGATTACGTAGATTTCTGAATATTTCAAACAATATAATATAATATACTATACAATTAACTATCTCTTATCTAGAGTCATCTTCAATGTAATATTAAATATAAAATATATATGATCCACATTTTTGTTTTCTTTTTATTTTTTTAATTTAAGTTGTAACTTGCAAGATTATGTAATTAAAGCAAAAGAAAAGGAATTAAAGTGTGCTATGAAAATGAAAATTCACTAATTTTGGAATATTTGTCTGATTAATGTTTATTTTATGGGTGATTATTTGATACATCGGCAGTGAAAATTTTTGACTCCACAAGCGGGTTGTGGAGTTGACACATATCCATTTTTTTAATTAATTAAGTTTTAAATATTTCAATCTAGTCTCTAGGGGACACATGTCACCCTTCAAGACCCGTTTGTGTAGTTTGCTAAACTCCACTGACGGTGTATTGTATAATTTGCCTTATTTACTTTAGTATAAAAAAACTACCAAGCACTTGTTATTCAAATTCGATATGTTGACTTTGGCCAAAAAAAAAAATTTCGATATGTTGACTGAGACTTCGTTTTGGATTACTGAGACTTCGTTATATATCCAAAACGTCCAAAGAGGAAAATAGGCTGGCATATATATCTCCACTCTCAAGACTTCCAATTGAATCTGTTCAAATTGTTCAAACGAAATATCTCCTTATTTTCTTGACGTATTAATATCTATCAACATTGAAATTATAGCTATGCGAGAGTACTAGTTTTTCCTTCTGTCGATCACTACGTACATTAGATAATTAATTTTGAATTCAAGTTTAATGAAGAGATACATGCACTTAATGATTTCGAATTTGAATGCAAAGTTCAATGAATTCTTATATATTAATTTGTCAAAGTGAAAGAAGGTTTTTTTTTCCTTTCAAATTTATATATAGTACACAGATTGTGGGTAAAAGTACAGAATTGGTTCCTAAAGTGGTGGAGAATGTGCCAATAGGTCTCTCAAGTGAAAAAATGAGCAATCGAGTACTTGAAGTGGAGTTGACGGAGCAATTGGGTCCATGTCGTTACAATCTGTCAGGAACTCTGTCAAATTGGCCTATGTAGCACTAACACTGTCAACTTTGCTGACGTGTCATATGCCACATCATTTTTTTTCGAATAAAAAAATAAAATAATTTTTTAAAAAATCGAAATTATAATTTGAAATTACAAAAGAAAACCGAAAAAAAAAAGTTTGAGTAAACGCAATGTTTTCTCACACAGACTTTTGCTTGTCCACACCTTGTTTTAAGATCCACTCCTGACACGCAGTAACGGAATTGAAGGGGGGGCAGCAGGGGCCATGGCCCCCAATTTGCCAAGAATTCCTTCATACATATGCATTTGAAATGAAAAAAATTGGAATATTTATAATTTGGCCCCTCCCAAATTACCAAGATTTCTTTCATATTTATGCTTTTCAAGTAAATGAAAAAAAAAACTGGAAGATTTATAATTTGGCCCCCTAAAAATTTATAGATTGATTCTTTTTAAGAAATTTTGTAATCTAAAATGGAAAATATTAATAGGTTTTGTATATTTCTTTTTTAAATTTAATCAATAATTAAAATTTCTTTCTTTTTTTACCATTCAATATTTAATCATTTTAAATGTAAAAATTAGCATTTCGTTGAATTTTTTTCTCTTTAACTCCTTAAAACAATTCTTTTTCTTTTTAGCTTCTTAAAATAATTTTCCTTTTATGAGTTATATAAACACTCTAATGATAATATGTTTATGTAGACAATGAAATGTTATCAAATTTCTTTATTTTACACTATAATTTTTATTATTTTACCCAATTATATAAATTGGCCCCCCCAAGAAAAATTTTCTAGTTCCGTCCTGCTGACACGCCCCACTACTACCCACAATGTGTGCCCCTCGCCATGGAATTTACAGGATTTAAGAGAAAGCGGGGAACAATGAGGTCGATGACACCTACCAGGAGACTTTTTTTAGTGGCCCAAAAAGAAGTTAGTTAAGTCATTTTTATCACATCATCATCCATATGTGTAAATTTAGCTGATCAGAAAGACAATATCTATGCTATATATATATATATATGTGTATGTATGTATGTATATCTTTAAACATTAAAATTGAAACTTGAAAGGAAGTAGTCATTATTAGTTGAAACTTGAAAGGAAGTAAATAAAGATTTCACTGAAATGGAAAGGGAAACCATCCAACTTTTTCTCCAGGGTGATGTAACAAAATATTGAATATAAATTAATTACTCTGATAATATGGTTTAATGAGTAAAAAGGCCCCTGAACTTACACCAAACCATCAAATAAGCCCCTAAACTTTTATTTTGACTAAATAAGCCCCTAAACTCTTAACAAAATCCAAATAAACCCTGCTGCTAAGGCTAAATGCTCAAATAAGGACTAAACGTTTTGAGATTTTCTCAAATAAGGATCAAAATACACAATTTCAACAAATTAGACAACATACTTAATATTTTTTAACAAATTGGATACAATATAAGTTAATACTAGTCTCTTTCAAAAAAAAAAGTTAATACTAGTCATATATAAAAATTGAAAAGCACACAGTAATTTTATATCATATTACGTTTAATGAATTTATTTTGATTAATAGGTTTTGATTTTTAATAAACATGATAATATCATTTTTCTATCAAATTTAACGTGTATGTATGAGAAGCATTGGTTTTCATTTAAGGATTCTCTAATTTGTAAAAATTCGCTAAGTATGTGTTCTAATTTGTTGGAATTGTGTATTTTGATCCTTATTTGAGAAAATCTTAAAACGTTTAGTCCTTATTTGAGCATTTAGCCTTGGCAATAGGGTTTATTAGGCCTTTTTTAAGAGTTCAAGAACTTATTTGGCCAAAATAAAAGTTCAGTGGCTTATTTAACGGTTCGGTATAAGTTCAGGGGCCTTTTTGCTCATTAAGCCCCAATAATATACATATATGTCTAGCAATAGCATTCTTAGAGAAATTAACCATGGGGGCCTAGATAATTAGTTACTTAAAGCTAAATCAAGTAATTTGATGATAAGAGTTTATAATTAAGTAATTATATAATAAATAAATACAATAATACCAAGAAAAAAGCCCCACCCTCAATGGATGATGGGTAGCCAAATAACATATATGTGATTTCATAATACCAAGTAAAAAACGAGTACGTACTAATTTGAAATTTTTATTTGTTGCAACTTACCACTTGTATGTAATAATGCCGCAAAATTGCTTTCAACATCTTGTTTTTTGTTTTTTTGCTACATTTCAACATCTTTTGTTGAAAATTATGGGACTTGTACTTTGAATATATACTCTCCGTTTCCAACCCCATGCATTTTAAGAATTAAAAACCAATGAAGTACAAAATCATGAAAAATACATGTCAAAAAATGAAAAGTATAAGAGCTTTGACTATAAGAACAAAATGAAATTAAGATTTGATGTTTGAAACATTCCAAAAGGGGATGAAAGCGATAAAAAAAAGGTGGCAATATATATGGAAAGAACGTTTCTGTTTTATCAAAATTTATTAGTATTTTATTTTCTTATATATAAAAGACTACAAGTAGCAATTTTGTTTGAATAGCAGCAATTTTCTAAATT
>AWUE01009545.1:0-10893 GCA_001974825.2 Corchorus olitorius | reverse complement strand
ACATGTGACATAATTTGATGAATGGGACATAGAGTGGGCATAAAAATGGAGGCAAGAGATTTCCATCCTCTAGAACACTTACTTTTAAGATTATTATTATTAGGGAATAATCAAGACTTTTTTTTTGAAAGAAAACCAACAAGGTGAGAGTGAACCCTCTTTTATATTAATACCTCAATTCCAATTTATCTGTCGCCTTAGTACAATGCACATAGATTAAGAAAGCATTAAAAGTTGATACTTTTCAAAGAAAAAAATCCCTAAGGACTATATTATTAGTTCTTTAATTAATACTCCCTCCGTCCCTTTTTATATCTGTTGTTTTTGTTTGTCCTTTTTTATCTGTCACTTATAGACACAATCTATCTTGATACCTAAACTACCCTCATTAAATACAAAACCTTTCTTATAGTCAAAGTTTCCAATTACTCCATCTTTTTACCTAATTCAAAGCTTCGTCCTCATTGGAATTGTATCAAACATTAAATACATACCAAGAGAGATGAAGGGTAAGTTAGGAAAGTGAAGATAAAAGTTTATTAAATTCAACAATCTAACTAACATTACTATTCCCTCCGTCCCCATTTAAATATCCCTTTTAACCATTTCACGTTAATTAAGAAAAAACATTACTTCCCTAATATTTTAGTAGATTTAAGCATTTCTTCTGTTTCTACCCTTTTTCCTCCCCTCCTTCCATTCTCTCTCCACAATTATTCAAGTGACTTAAATAGGGTTATATAGGTAAAATTGACCTTAATTAGTGGGGGTGGACATCTAATTAAGGACAAGTAAACCTTCTAGAATTGGACATATATGTGGGGACGGAGGAACTAGTAATTTTCTTGGTCTGTGTAAATCGGTTATTGCCGACAGATAAAAAGAGACGGAGTGAGTACTATATATATTTTGAATGACATTCTCTCTCCATCTATAAATAAGGGTGTTTATACCTCAATTTACAATTGAGGGTAAATTGGTCTTCACATAAATATAATCAAGATGTGTGGTCAGGATTTAATCAAAAATCCTAAAGAAACTAGGTTTCTGCACCACCCTAATTCAAATTGAATTAGGAAAATCTTGTAATTAATTGCAAGGGCTGAGATTAATTAATTATTAAGTAAATAATAATTTTTTTCTTGAATAATTATTATTAAAAACATCACATGTGCCGCCCCTACCCAGATGAGTGGCAAAGAAAGTCAATCGGAAGCAGTTTCCTTTGATATTGCTGCCTGCTAGGGAGGCAAACAAGTTAAAAAGGAAAATTGCTTGTCATCTGCCCATGAGATGAAAAGTACCTCATGGACTTACATAGCAAGGCCCAAGTCGTCTCCCATGTAGAGGAGAGGCCATCCTCTGCCCTGCTGAGAGATATTTTTCTCTTCCTACAGGAAGGAGGCAGAGAGCTAAAGTTTGTCAGCAAAGGAAACATCTATGCACGTGAGAGAGGCATGAGATTTTCAACCTCACACCTCCTCAACATAGTCGACCTAACATGGTGAAGAAATCGCCTAGCCCTTTTCCTCTCCCCGGGAGGCGAAACTACAACTTTGCATTTTGTTCAATTAAGGATAAAATGGTAAAATTGATCAATTGAAGAGGCTAGAGGCTGCGATTTTCACTAAGGAGCATACCATGATGATCCTTGAGCTATGTAGATCATCTTGGTAAAATTTTACCTCATTCTGATATCGGAGTAAGAACTTATGCCCGGTTTTCAGTTAAGGACAATTTGGGGAGTGAAACCAAATTCACCATGATAGAGAGCTCGAAATCACTTGAAATTTTTTCCATAGTCTTATGGAGATGATCTAAGCCTACTGGTGAAATTTTGGTTTATTCCGAGATCGTTTGCAACTTTTGCATTCTTTTCAGTTAAGGATATATGGCTTTCTCACCCCGGTTTAAGCCATTTTCTTAATTAATTGTTATTTTCATGATTTGCAGAGCTAAATATGACTAGGTATGAGTAATTTCGTGGCCTTAATGATCAAAGTCCAAATTATGATGTCAATTGGCCACTACTTAGCCAAATTAGCTAAATTCAGCACAAAAGAAGCAACAAAAGCCTGCTGCAATGTGATAGGAAGAAGGAAGAATTATCATCAACCACCCAGGAGGAAGATTTTCATCTCCCATCCAAGCAGAGTGGCGCCCTAGCATCTATTTTGCCCTCTCCCTAGTAGTTGGAAGCAATCAGAAGGAGAAAGAAGCTTCACCGCACCTTCCTGGAGGCTGTCATCTACCTAGGAGGAGGAATTCGCCTTCTTCAGCAAGGCAAGCCCATTAATGCCAAAGCCCATGCCGCCCCCTATATAAAGGGAGGTCATTCTCAGGTTTCAGGCAAATTCCGCATCTCAAACATTTCTCCCGAGAAATCAAAAACCAGCTCCTGCAGCTACAAACTTGCTCCGCGCAAAAAACCAAGCTCCGTGCTTATTTTCTCTCTGGCTCTGCGCCATTTTCAACTTGTTCATCACGAGTTCTTCACTCGTTCATCAAATTTTCTTTATTTAGATCTTGTCTTAGGACAATCAAACACTCTTTTAGTGTTTTTCTCTTATTTCAATCTTGTCTCCGGACATACAAACATTGTACATGTGTTTCTCTCTCAGAAATAACAAATCAAATTGTTATTTTCTTTTCAATTTCAATTGCAATCAAAACAGATCTCCTAGATCTGATCCAGTTAGAGAAAGGCTCAGTTATGAGAAGTAGTTTGCTACGGATCCAATGATTTAAATGCTCCAGTGTGACTTTGATCCAGTCCCACAATCGCTCTGATCTTTTAATCTGCTGCTCCGCGCTCCAGATCCAGTTCTTTACAACTTCTTTGTCAATTTCAGCAAATTGACTGGCACGCCCCTATGTTGTCATAAAGAATTCTCCGCAAAAACTCTAGCAAGAGATTTTTGGCGCAACAAAGGGTAATAATAATAAAAGTACAATTAATGTTGTTTTGGTATTCTAAAGTGATCACAGATATTGTGAAACAAAAATTTTTTTGACTAAAGTGACAGTTAATTTAGTTAATTTGGAATGAAGAGAGTATATATTAGGCTAATTAGGCTAAACCATGGGAGATAGGTCATGGGCCATCCCACAAATGATCCTACTGTTCATCCCCCAGAATTTAAACCATACATCTTTCACAAGAAACCTCGAACTCTAGCAACTATATATGGTGTACTTGAAAACCTTTATTAACCATATTTTATATATTACTAGGAAGTAGTAGCTAATAATACAAAACAAACAAAAGGAAAACTGGGTCTGGAACTAGCCATTAAATTATGGCCAATTGACGCACATTCCGACTGATACACCATAATAAAATCACATGAGACTCGCAACAATAGGCGCCGACGGATTCATGGTCTTTACGAACCGTGGCAAAACGGTGTTGGACATCTGAGATAACCTTGTTACAACCATCCACGGTGGTGACAGTGGCTAAAACTAGGACTGCGATTGCAGCTAAAATAAAAGCAAGCTTCCTACCCTCCATTTCTGTAAATTGGGCTCTCGTATATGCAATTGTTATGGGAGCTAGGGTCGTCTCTCTTATATAGAGAAAGATGGTGATATATATAATTATTATGTAATTAATTATATAGTTTTAAGAAAATACGTACTACTTGCTTGTGTGAATCGAAATTAATTAATTAAGCATATGTTCCCCATGTTCTTTCCTTAAGCATATGTGCCCCATGTTGTTTCCTTAATCTTAGAAATTAATTAATTAAGCATATTTGCCCCGTGTTCTCTTTACGCTATGGGTTCTATGGCGAAATGGCAATCGGTGTTTACAAGATCATTGTTGTGGGACATCCAGTGTTACTCACTATATGCAGCAGATGCTACAAGTTACTACCGAAGCTCGCTCGCACCAGTGTTCCAAGCTCGTCTCGGATACCGCCCGGAGCTTTAATTGAAGGTCATTACCGATGCAGCCTTTGAAGTTTCATGCGGCAAAGCGGGTTTAGGAGCTTCGAGACCACCGAGGAACGGTGCTATTTTGTGCAACTAAACAGTGTCAGTTTGTTGCGGACTCCTTATATAGAGGTATTTGCTATTCTTATGGGGTTGCGTTTAGCTTGGGAGGAAGGGGCTCGCATATGCATTGTCGAGAGTGATTGTTTGTTTGCTATCACGGAGATGATCAACAAGAAGAAATCAATGTTATGAGAAGGAGTTCGCTTAATTTTGGAGATCCGGAAATTAGCCAGATAGCTAAATTTGAGTGTACTCCCCAAGTCCCTAATTAGATGTCCACTCTTGGTCAACTACTCACAATATTTGATCGTTATTTATTAAAAAATATATATATATAATTTAATTTTAAAAAAATATGTATCAGAAAGCTAATATTTGACCGTTATTTATTAAAAATATATATATAATTTAATTTGAAAAAAATATGTATTAGAAAGCTTGTAATTCAAAATTTATAAGTGTTCTTTTTAAAAATTATTTTGCTTTATATATTTTTTATAAAATATGGTCAAAATTTGATATTATTTGACCAAAAGTGGACATCTAATTGGGGACGGAGGGAGTAATATATTTATTAGCTATATACGGTATGGAACTTTACCCGCCAGTGTTTGTAATCCCGACTCTTGAATAAATCTAATACTTGATTTTCTCCTAAATGATGATGAATTTCCACTATAGACACACACGTTTTAATTAATTTAACTAATTAATTAAATTAATAAACCTAATTAAGGAAGAAGCTATAACTCAACTTAATTAAGGGCCAAAAAAAACAAGGAAAATAAAAAATTGAAAGTCAAAACTCAAAACTTTTAATTAGCCGGGGACGTACGGCTTCACTTCACCTTACAAAAGGATAATATATTTCCACTCTCTCGACAAAATCTGAAAACGATATACATACACATATTTTTAATTTAAATTCATATATATTAATGTTACTACTAGGCCAATGGGAGTTGGAATACCCATTTCTACTTCTTCGTGTATTATTTAATTAATTAGCCTGTAATATGAGCTGATTTACTTGTCAATAAGAATTATAAGGATGATGCTATGGAATGGGATCAAGGATATATGCTAAACTATAATATAAGATCAAAGAAATGAACACAAGTTGTCTTACAAGTAGTTTGATTTCGTACTTGTTGATGAGAATGCCTACTTTTCACGTTTTTGGCTAAAAAAAAGATTAATTTTTTGTTCAAAAACTACTCTATCATTCGTAAACCATCTTTAAATACTCTCGGACGAAAGAACAGTCAATTGAGATGTCTAATTAATGATGATTCTCATTAAAAAAAGATGATTCTCATTAGATGCCTGATTATGTCAAGTTTGTCATTTCGGAATACCGAAATCTCTTGATGGTAAATTAAATCTTCCTTTGCCTTGCAAATGTACTGTCAGTCACAAGAAGGTTGGCAACATTTTAATGATGGTTGACATTAGTTCATATAACACATGTGAAGTAGCCAAGTAGGAACAAACTATATATAGTCAAGCAAGAAATATTCAATTTTAACAGCTATTCAACCACATTTTATCTTTCATTATATTGCAAAAGCTATATTAACTATGAGCTCAACAGGAAATTGGCAGAGATGTTTTCATTAGTGCAAATACTCAAAAAATGCACAATGATTTCAACCTTCTAAAGCTTCAATCTTCATTCTTCGGACACAATCTAACATGTCTGATCTAACTTTGAATCATTGTCATGTTTGGGAAACAGGATATACAACATTCCAAATAGCCTGTTGTGGGCAAGGACCTTACAATGGACTTGGTTTATGCACTCAATTGTCCAACTTTATGTCCCAATAGAGCTCTCTATGCATTTTGGGATGCATTCCATCCATCAGAGAAAGTTATAACAGATTGATTGTGCAACAAATCATGACTGGTTCTAATGAATACATGAACCCCAATGAATGTCAGCACTGTCATGAACTTGGATTCTAGGATTTGACATCAATGTTTTCTATTCTCCTCTTCTGTGTTGTTCTGTCTTGCAATAATCTGTTTCCTTAACTGTGAGAAATGTCATATTTAACTTGTTTTGCTTTGTCTTGAATGTAATGGAGTTCATTGGACTATTATTTGTAAGGAATTAATCAGTATTAGGCATCAATGCCTTAGATCTTTAATTCTAAATCACTTTAGTCCCTAACATTTCTATTTTAATCCTAAATCTATTGGAATAGATCCATTTTGATCCTATTATTACATCGACTTATTAAGAATCATATATTATCTAAAACATGGAATTATGTCAATTTCAAACAATTTTGCAAAAACTAAAAAAAAAAAGGTAAATTTTTTGATAAACTGTCAATGTAAGATTTGGACTGCACAAGCAGGATGAGAGGTTGGCATATGTATATTTTTTTAATTGATTAAATTTTAAATATTTCAATCTAATCCCTAGGGGACATATCACCCTTCTAGACCAGCACGTGCAGTCTGCTAAACTCCACTAACAGTATATTGAATAATTTTCCAAAAAAAGATGGAATCATTTTAAAACTTTTGAGACCCAAATGTCACAGTTAAGAAGTTAATGTTTAAACTTATCACTTATCTCAAAATTGGGCCAAACTTATAAAATCTAAGCCCAATATTATTTTTAATGGCTACCATATTAATTGTGCTCAAGGCCCAATAGCAAATAAGTTTCTTTTCTTGCTAGTCTTAACCCTTGTTGGAAATGAAAATTTTTTTGGCCAGAGATGGAAATGAAATTAAGTTACAAGTTATACTCCTAACTAAGTATAGAACAATAGATTTGGCTTGCTTCAATAAATGCAAACACCCTTTAATGTGTAATTAATCAATTAATAATGTATGTTACTTCAATTCTCTCACGTCAAAATCATTATTGCTAATTATCTAGTCCGTGATAAGTTTTCCATTAAATATCATGGGTAAAGGTCACCCTTGTGAAATCTATGTTCTTCACTGCATTATTCAACAACCTCAAGTCCATAAAAGCTTCAATTAAAGCATCAATGCACATGTATGTTTCCTCAACCTCAAGTCCATAAAAGCTTCAATTAGAGCATCAATGCACATGTATGTTTCCTCTTCATGCCAATTTATGTGGAAACTTTGCAGACACGTATATGTATATGCTCATAAATGACTAAGGATTTGGTAAGATTATATATACAGACACAACAGGGCGTCTGAACCCTGAATACTGAAATTGCGGGTGACCGCGAGCGTCAGCCTTGGTATTTGTCGAGAAAACTCTTGACAAAAGTGGCTCAATCTATAAAAGGATTGTGTTTGTGCAAACGTATCATATGCTCATTTTTGCGAATTTAGTAAAATTGCTATTCATAATAACACAGTCAGAATCATTCCAAAAACGAGATTTTTAGATTCTTACAGCTCAAAATAACTTTAAAAGGAATGAAGAATCCAAACTACTAGATTACATCTTTAAATACTTGCAATAACCTTTTCACCTTTCCACCAATCTTAAACAAAATGCCACATCGGTTTAAGGCTAAGTGACAAACTGCATATCTGGCTACAAGCCCTAAACTTCTTGTATATCATATTTGAAAGAGAAAAAGGTACTCCCTCCATTCCGAATTGAATGGTCACATTTGACTTTTTGGGTCAAAGTCATTTTTTACCATTAAATATTACAAAAATATAATTTTTTAAAATAAACTTTGGAAATTTTAAAATTTAAAATTTTCAAAACATATTTTTTAAAATTTTAATTGCATTTAAAATTTTCATAAATAATGGTCAAAATGGCTTTGTTTGACTCAAAAAGTCAAACGTGACCATTCAATTCGGTACGGAGCGAGTATTACTTTTCACTGGCTATATAAACCTACCTAATCCTAGTTGAGGACACAGGCATTGCCATTGAGGTTATCAAATATGAATTGATCAGTAATAGCCATCAATGCCATTGATCTTTAATTCTGTTTTTACTTTAGTCCTTAACATTTCTATTTAAATCCTTAATCTCCTGAATTAGATCCATTTTGATCCTTTTATCACAATGATTTATTTATTAAGAATCAAATATATTATCTAAAACATGAAATTATGTCAATTTCAATAAAACAATTTTATAAACATGATAAAAAATGGAATATTTTAAAATTTTTGATACCAAAATGGCACAATTAAGAATTTAACATTAAACTGCCATATATGTTAATGTCAGAATTAGGCTGATCTGATCGAGTCTAAGCCTAACTCAAGTATTATTTTAATTGCTTTAGCTCCTCATGACCCAACGGTTGTTGGAAATGAAATTAGGTTATAAACAAGTATAGATATAACAATAGTTTTAGCTTTTTTCAATCAATTCAAAGACCCTATAATGTGTAATTAATCCATTAACTAATATGGTATGTTACTTCAATTCTCTTATGCCAAAATCATTATTTCTAACAATCTAGTCCTAGATAAGTTTTTCATTAAATTATTGGGTAAGGTCACTTGTAAGATGTATGTTCTTCACTACATTCTTCAACAACCTCATGTCCATAAAAGCTTCAATTAAAGCAGCAATGCACATGTATGTTTCCTATTCATGCCAATTATGTTGAAACTTTGCAAACACGTATATGTATATCCACATAAATGACTAAGGATCTGGTAAAATTATATATACAGACACAACAGGGCGCCCGAACCCTGAATACTGAAATTACGGGTGATCGCGAGCGTCAGCCGTGGTATTTGTCAAGAAAACTCTTGACAAAAGTGGTTCAATCTATAAAAAGATTGTGTTTGTGCAAACGTATCCTATGCTAATTTTTGTGAATTTAGTAAAAGTGATATTCATAATAACACGGTTAGAATCATTCGAAAAACGAGATTTTTAGATTCTTACAGCTCAAAATAACTTTGGAAGGAATTAAGAATCCATTACTAGATTAAATCTTTAAATACTTGCAATAACCTTTTCACCTTTCCACTAATCTTAAACAAAATGCCACACGCTAAGTGACAAACTGCATATTTGCCTACAAGCCCTGAACTACTTGTATATCATGTATCCATATTTGAAAGATAAAAATGTATTACTTTTCACTGCCTATATAAACTTACCTTGTCCCAGTTGAGGACATAGGCATTGCCATTGAGATTATCAAATATGAATTAATCAGTAATACAATTTTACTGAACATTCTGACCTCAACAGTTGAGTTGTCCATGGGCAGACTCAGGCTTGGTCCATGCTTAATATTAGTAACCATATTGCTTGCTCAGGCCGGCCCGGCTCGACTAAATGGGCCTGCCATCTTGTCCAAGCTTGTCTAAATAACTAGAGCTTTTGACCAAGCCCGTCCAAGCCCGCCCATTTACCAAATAAATAATATATTATTTATTTTTATTTATTTTTTTAATTTATATAATTATAAATGAATATATATATTTTAATAATCAAAACTTAACTAATTAACATTAATAGTAATTTTTTTAAAAAAAATACTTCATTTAATTAATCTAATGTAATATAAAAAATTATATCATTATTATCTAAACGGGCCGGGCTCGGATTTTAACACTCAAAATCAAGCCCGACTCTTTTTCTAAAAGGGCTTAAAAATTTTCCCAAATCCATCCAACGGGCTTCACATTTATGACCAAACCCTCTCAAATATCGAGTGAGCTTACGGGCTTTGGCGGGCGGCCTGGCCCTTGGACAACTCTTCTCAACAGGCATTAATGACTTTGATCTTTAATTTTGATTTCACTTTAGTCCCTAATATTTCTATTTAAATCCTTAATCTCTTGAATTAGTCCCATTTTGATCCTTTTATTACATTGATTTATTAAGAATCATATATATTATCTAAAACATGGAATTGTGTCAATTTTAATAAAACAATTTTACAAAAATGATCAAAAAATGGAATCATTTTAAAAATTTTGAGACCAAAATGGCACAATTAAGAAGTTAAGATTAAACTGCCATATCTATTAATGTCATAATTAGGCTAAACCAATCAAATCTAAGCCTAGCTCAAGTATTATTTTAATTGTTTTAGCTCCTCATGGCCCAATGAAAATGAGTTTCTTTTCTTGCTAAGGCCTAACCGTTGTTGGGAATGAAATTAAGTTATAAACAATCATAGATAGAACAATAGTTTTAGCTTTCGTTCAAAGACCCTCTAATGTGTAATTAATACATTAACTAATATGGTATGTTACTTCAATTCTCTTATGTCAAAATCATTATTGTTAACAATCTAGTCTTAGATTAGTTTTTAATTAAAATTACTGGGTAAGGTCACTTGTAAGATCTATGTTCTTCACTACATTCTTCAACAACCTCAAGTTCATAAAAACTTTAATTAAAGCCGCAAAGCACATGTATGTTTCCTCTTCATCTCAATTATGTGAAAACTTTGCAGAGACATATATTTATATGCATATAAATGACTAAGGATCTGGTAAAATTATATATACAGACACAACAGAGCGTCTAAACCCTGACCTCTGAAATTACGGGCGACAGTGATCGTCGCCTGTGATATAGATTGTGTTTGTGCAAACGTATCCTTTGTTCTTAATTACGAATCTGATAAAGGTGATATTCATAATAATACTGTCAGAAATATTCAAAAAACGAGATTTTTTTCGGATTTTTACACCGACATGGTGTGGTCGCGATCAGCCATTATTTCAGCCCCAGATTTTTTTCCCCTTTTTTCAAGATAAAACGTACCTTCGATCTGGAAAAAACCTTTGCCCATCCCGTGATGATGCTCCTCCATGAGTTTCGATGTTGTTTTACTTGAATGATTGAGGTTAGAAAGTTTGAAGGTTGAGAGAATTTGAAAGTTTGAAGTTTGAAAGAAAATGAAGAAAAAGGTAAATATGTATGTCTTGGGGGGGGGGGGG
>AWUE01009544.1:0-25249 GCA_001974825.2 Corchorus olitorius | reverse complement strand
AGGCACAAGAGATCTAAGTTCAATCCAACTCACAACAGCAAGAGAATTCACAAGCAAGCAGTGTACGTTTCAAGGGAAGTCAGCATCAGTAAAGAGAATCAAATTGCAAAGCCACAAGCCACAGAGCACATTAATCACCATAAGTCAGGTTAACATAAACAATAAGCCATGGTGGACATTTTAATAACATTGGAAAGAAGCAGTTGCATGCAAACATCAATCATACAAGAGCAAGTCAAAGAAGAGGGAAAAAGAAAGCTTACCTGTGACATGGCAGCTCTGTCTTGGATTCAAGAAGACCTCAAAATTGGCAGTAGTAGCCAAGTAAGCAACACCAATTACCTGCAAAAGAGCACGTGTAGGAAATCAAGCACACGTATGAGGCAAATTCCAACATAATGAACAAAGGAGGGAAAGAAAGAAATACCTGCCTCGCCAACTCAACATCCTTTCCTTGTTCTAATCCCTCACAATCCCTCAAAACAGTGATGCAAGTCAAAAACGAAACGCAAGCAGCAGCTAATTGAGGCAAAATTTCTCAAATTCAGAAATAATTTTTTTCAGAGTTAAAAGGAAAACTAACACATGGTGATTAGGGGAATTAGTTTTCAAGCTAGTCCTCACTAAGATTCCTTTAGGTTCAACGAATTTAGCTGCACAAGAGACAGAAAAAGTTTGTTAGCTAAGAAAATGGAGAGGATAAGCTGGAATAAGAGGCAGCTGGCAGAAGGTTGGTGGGGATTCGCCCAATTTTCTTCAAATACACAGACAAAGAATCTTTTTTTTACACACCAAGAAAGCACTCTCTCCCCTCACCCAGTCTCCTGCACTCTCTCTCACTCAACAGCAAAAAAAAAACTCTCCCAGGACAGACAGAATTCACAGACTCCCTCTCTCAAATTCTCCACTCTCCTCACTGAACAAAAATCCACACCTCATCTCTCCCTCACCACTGGACACTCCCTCAAAAAACTCTCTCATCTTCTCATGGGGAAGACCATTGAACAAAAATTTTCCCCACCCCATTTTGGAAAGATAGATTTTTCTTCCCTCTCTCAAAATTCTAAACACAGGCACAGTCTCTCTTGCCAAGATTGAATCTCTCTCTTGATTCTCAAAAACACTGACTCACTCTCTCAAAAACAGAATCCATAGACTCTGGTTAAGCAGACTGTATTAGATTTAGTATTACCTTCGTAAAGGTTAGGTTAATATTAGACTTAATAATCGGATAGGTGGCTAATCACACCTTAGAAATAAGATTAGTGGCGACTCCTTTTCAACGTCGTCTCGGCAGGGTTCCCCGGACCCGAACGTTTCGACACATTCCCCCCCCCCCTCTAAATATGACACCATTTTTATTGATCCATAAACTCCATAGTATGCTTGTGAATTTCTGAATTTTGATTGGAAATTTTGTTTATTTTTTTGCAACTTAGGATAAAGCTTGATAGTTGATGAAAACAGATTCCGCAATTTGGCCAAAAAAAAAACAGATTCTGCAGACGCAGCGAGAAAATCATTAGAAACTTTAGGTGTTATGAGTTAAAACTTCCCTCCATCCCATATTATCTGTCCCTTTTTGGTCAAACTAATCCTACCCTTGACCTTTAATTACAAAAAATATATATACAATCAAATTTTCAAAAAATATATTTTGAAAAGCTTAAGACTTAACTTAATCAAAACATATTTTTTTAATTTATTTTTATAAAATTTTTTATAACTAAAGGTCAAAATTAGGAAACTTTGACCCAAAAGGGACAGATAATATGGGACTGAGGGACTATCTATTAGTTAATTTATTTATACTTGTTTTCCTTCCTTATGCATCAAAAAACTGTTATCAGATTTGCTTGAAATTTCCTTATTGAAGAAGAAAATTAGGTGTTACAGTAGTGTAGAGTACACATTATTCATCTTAACGATTCCTATGGACGAGAAGGGGTATGTTGTCAAATATTTGCTGGAGAGGAGTAACTTTGCGAAAGAGGGTATGAAGGATTATCATTTGAAAGCTACAGAACAATTGATTAATATGGAGGAGTCATCCTTCCAACCAAATGGCCTCCTTCTCTTCTGTGGGATGGGGAGAAAACGAGATGAGTTGGAAGACAATTGGATTTCATTGACATATGTTCCTTTTAGACATCAATCTAAAAGGGTTTAAGATTGAATATTAATGTTGATAGTGCTTTTAAGAAAGCTATTCTCAATGAAGTTTTAAGATTTGAAGAAGAAGAAGCAAAGAAAAAATGGCTCTCTCGAAAGTTCATCAATCTGATCTGCCAATCCCACCTCCCCCTCCCCCTCTACCTCCTCTGTCACCAAATTCAGACAAAACTTTACCAGATCCAACAAATCAAGAAAAACCAGTTTCTTCTCCACCAGATCTAGTGAAAAAAAAAATACTTTCCAAGGCGGTGGAAATAGTGGAATCGAATACAGCGAAGCAAGTTTCCTTTTCTTCTCAATCAGATCTAGTAGAGGCAACTCCCCATATTTCAAATAAGGCAAAAGAAGTTGAACTGAAATCCTTAGGTAAGTTTTCATCTTTTTCTCCTGACCACAAACATTCTTCTCCTCCATTGTCTTATAAACAAAAACTCCTCAATCATTCAAATCATGTTTATTTTCAATCATGGATCGATAGCTTTGATTCGGATTGGAATTTTTCAGCAACTGAAGAACCAGAAATCTCTTCCTCCGATATCCCTTCCTTGTCCCTTACTTTAGAGGAAAAACTTAGAATCTTAGAGCCTTGGAAACATACTCTGATCATTAAGCTTTTAGGCCATCCTCTCTCTTTTATCCGCCTCCAACCTAAACTCCAACACCTCTGGAAACTGAGCTCTGCATTTCAAATTATAGATCTGGGGTTTAATTGTTTTATTATCAAATTCTCCTCTCAATCCGATTATATCTCGGTTTTGGCCGGTGGACCTTGGTTTTTATTTAACCATTACTTGATGGTTCAAAGATGGCAACCTGACTTTAAATCTACAGATAATCATTTGAACAGGATGTCCATTTGGATCCAGCTTCCTGAACTCCCAATTGAGTATTATGATCCAAAGACTCTTTTTAAAATAGGTCCATTAATTGGAAAAGCGATTAAGATTGATGTCCACACATGATCTGTTTCTAGAGGCTGATATGCAAGAATTTGCATTGAAGTTGATTGCTCTAAATCTCTGCCTAAACAAATTAGAATTGGAAATTTCAACCAAAAAATTATCTATGAAGTAGTTTCCCAATTATGTCTTTCCTGTGGGAGGTTAGATCATTCAGATTGCTCGGATAAAAATTCCCCAAACTTTTCTACCCAAAAGAATGAAACCAAGAATCCATCAACAAGTCAGGGTGGTGATGATGTTCATCTGAATCAAGAGGAAGATGACTGGATTGTTGTTACGAACAAGAATTCCAGAAGGAGAAAAGATAACATCACCAGTCTAGGTAAGTCTTTTTCCTTTTCAGGCTCCCATCCGATTAAGTCAAACCCGGTTAATCAAGATCTTTTAAAAACAAAAATTTATGATAATCAATTCAAGATTTGTTCTATTCTGCTTGATGACTCACCCATCCAAAATTCAAATGTTGTTTCTTCTAAGAAAAAACATGTGGCATGGGTTCCAAAAAACATATTAAATAAAAATTATAATGACAATGGAATTTTCAATTTGGACTCTAATCTCCCGGATGAAGCCCATAATTGTAACTCTGAGCCTTCAACTTTGGATCCAAACTCCCAGCCCAAAACTAAGTCTCCAACTAGGTCTTCCTCTCGAGTTTCCACTACGTCTTCTTCCCCTGCCCCCAAATCTCCTAATTCTGACCTGGCTTCCCCCCATTGCTCATCTCCTTCTAGTTTCTCTCCTGTCGCTTCCAAATCCCCTCTCGAGACTACAAACAACAGGCAAAACCCTCTTCCCCAAAGTCTAATCATAACACCGGAGTCAATACCCCAGGAAATCCCACAACTTGTCGATGACTCCTCAACCCTTTCTCGCCACCTATCTGCTTCTGATAATCTCTCGACACGTAGTGAGAATTCATGCATGCCTGCTCCTCTATCTACTCCTTCTCTTCCTATATCAGACGTTTCAGTTTCTCCAAACAACACTCCATCGCTTTCTTCTTCTCCAACGTCTGAACATCTCTTTTCCCAACTTCAAACTTCTCATAACTCACGACAATCTCTGAAAAATGGCCAACCCTTTCAATCTGCTGGCAACAAGCAACATGCCAACCCCATCCCTGGACCTGAATATCTCTCCTCGTCCGAACATTTACCGCTGTCGACCAAGGACCACTCCTCAACCCAACCGGAATCCCCAACTGAATTCTCAAATTCCGACCCCACCACTTCAAACTCATCCTCTCCCAACTCCTACTCCTCAATCTCAGACGGAGGAAACACCGGAGGTTCATATAACGACCTTCCAGCTTTTCCTCCAGGCTTTGAACCTATATTCACATTCTCCGCTAAGGGTTCTCCTTTAAAACCTAACCCTTCAAAGATTTCACCAAAATCCTCAGGAAGTCGAACGCTTAAACGACTTTCTTGAAGCCAAATGCTTACCCCAAGTCCAGGTCATTACATTCTACAGTCAAGACACTTTCTTCCCCACCTTTTTGCAATTCCAGCAAACGCACCCATGGTTCATTTAAACGTAGAGTCCATAAGAGATTTCCTCCTTCCAGACAGGGAACATCTATACCTTCTGAAATTGTCTATTATGGAAAACGAGCTTCAAACTTCCCGGAACCAACCTCTAAGAAGCAATGCTTGGGAAATGGAGCCTCTACCCACGACTCCAGGCCAGGAACACCCCCTCATGACTCAAGATTTTATGAGGATATTAGTCTAGAACATTAGGGGAGCAAGTAGACAGGAGTTTTTATCTGAACTCCTATCCATGACTAATTGGTATTCTCCTCAAATTCTGGTTCTCATGGAGACAAAGGTATCCAGAAGTAGGGCTGATAGAATCCTAGCTCAGATTCCTTATCATGGAAGAATTCTTGCAAATCCAACGGGTATGGCAAGGGGAATTTGGCTCTTATGGGATCCGAACTTGACTTGCATTCATAGCCATATGACTTCTTCTAGGATGATCACTGCTCAATTCCATGTACATGCACATGAATCTCCTTTCACTCTTACCGTAGATTATCAGTATCCTCAGCCTCATCTTCATGATCAAGTATGGGAACAAATAATTAGTTTAGCATCTACTATTACTGATTCTTGGGTAGTTTTAGGTGATTTTAATTGTATATCTGCACCACATGAACAGTTAAGTCACTTTAATATTCCTTTTAGATCCATGCAAAAGTTTAACGCTTGTTTACAGGCTTGTGATCTTTTTTACTTAGGGTTTATGGGTTCTTGCTTTACTTGGAATAATAAAACAATGGGTAGCAACCATATTAGGAGAAGACTAGATAGAGTTGTTGCGAATAACAGTTGGTTTAATCATTTCCCTTCTACCTCTGTGCAAGTAATCTCCTCAGTTTACACAGATCATTCTGCTCTTTTTTTAAATTCTAATCCTACTATAACTTACTCAAGGAAAAGGTTTAAATATGAGAATCAATGGTCAGAGCAAAGTGATTATAGGAACATTGTCAAAAATATTTGGAACAGACCTAGAGTGGGTTCATATGCTTATGATTTTGCTGTAAAAACTAGAGACTTAGCTTTCCAATCGAAAGATTGGAATAGACAGGTTTTTGGTAATATTCCCTTCAAAATTTCCACATTAAAAAAAGAGCTTAATGACCTTCAAACTAGTATGACCCATAATTTTGGATCTGATGTTATCAATAATGAAAGATTACTAATTAATCAGATCAAAGATTTGGAAAGAATGAACATAACATATTGGAGTCAGAGAGCAAGAGATAAATATATCAAAGATAATGATGCTAATACTTCTTACTTCCATGCCAAAGTTAAACAAAGAAGAAGAACTAATCACATCCAATTTTTGAAAGTTAATAATACTTGGATTTCAGACTCAACTGTAATAAATTCTACTTTCAAAAAGCATTTTGAAGAGTTATTTTCGTCTTCCCAACCCCTTGACTTTGATTTTTCTGATCTTAATATTCCAAAACTCTCTGCAGAAGATATTAACTCTCTTAATGTTCCTATATTAGATCAGGAAATTAAACAAGTTATTTGGAGAATGAACCCTAACTAAGCTTGTGGTCCAGATGGCTTAAATTCTGGATTTCTTAAAACTTATTAAAATATTGTTGGTCACTCTGTGATTTCTATGGTTAAGAGTTTTTTCCACTCTGGACACCTCTTAAAAAAATTAAATGAAACTATTATTGTTTTAATTTCAAAGACTAATAACCCCTCAGAAGTCTCCCATTTTAGGCCTATAAGTTTGTGTAATACTGTTTATAAAATCATAACTTCTATTATAACTCATAGGCTTAAAAACCTGATCAGTAAACTTATAACCCCCTACCAGGCAGCCTTTATTCCAAATAGAGCCATTTCAGACAATATTATTTTACCAAATGAACTTATCCATACTCTTTACAAGAAGAAATCTAGTCAAGCTCATTATATGGCATTAAGAATTGATTATGTTAAAGCTTATGATAAGTTAGAGTGGAAATTCATCGAACATTGTCTACAAGCTTATAATTTTCCACAGAGTTGGATAAAGTACATAATGAGCTGTATTACCACAACCTCTTTCAGAGTTTTAGTAAATAACCAACTAAGTGATTACATTTATCCCACCCGAGGATTAAGACAGGGAGATCCTTTGTCTCCTTATATCTTCATTCTCTGTGCTGATCTACTCAATAAATCTTTGATAAAATCTATGTGCTGACGTGGCAATTTTTTGCTGACATGGATATTCCACGTCAGCTAATGTGGACCCGATAGGAAAAATCCCACCCAAAATAATAATAAAAATAAAGAAATTAATAAACAAAAAAAAAGATTTCAAACAAAAAAAACAAATAAACACGATCCCCTCCTGCCAAAAAAAAACCGATCCCCCATCTTTCTTTCCACTTTCCCGATTCCCCTCTTCTCTTCTTCCCTTCATCGCCGTCGGCCAAGGCCCCTCCATCAGTTGGCAACTTAACTCTGTTTTCCGATTATCAGATTCTAACCCTGTCGGACCAACAACTTCACTCCAAGCTACCAAAATGTTAACATCGGGAGCAATCAAATCCGGCTTGAGAATTTCAGGGTTCAACCCTTTGGGTCCTCTGGTGGAAAACGAAGCTACTACTGGCGCTGGCTTGATGCCAATTATAGTACACTTAAAATCAATGGTGGCCGTCAGATTTGCTGAGGATGAAACGTATGATTTCACGGCATCCCCTTCATTGGACTCGAGAGCGCAAGCTGGAAAAATACGTGTCTCGCGGCTGCGGTTGAGGCCGAGATGATTTAGTAACAAGGGTAAGGTCCTTCAATTTGTTCGATATGATGGCCGATGCAGTTATAACCGCCATAGTTGTGGTTGGACATGAGAATATTCCGGTGATTGTGGCTGAAATTGGGTGGCCAAGTGGCGGAGGCGAGGCGGGGGAAGTTGAGGCAAATGGAGTTTATGTCGAGATGTATATAAAGGAATTGGTAAGGCATTTAAAGTCAGAGACATTTTCTGCAACTGGGGTCACTTTGATTTGGTTCAAACTTCCCTTTTCACATATGGGTTTTGCGTTCTGGAAATAATAGCTCATGGAGAAGAAAACCATGGAATTGAGACTGAAAGTTTTCTTTGAAATGTATAAAGCAGTCTACTAAAAGTTTTGTATCAAAGAAATGGACTTTTCTTCTGCTTCTGTGCTGGAATGCTCTTCACCGTTAGGTAATTCATTTTTTGTTTTTTGATTTTTGTTTTTTTGTTTTGTTTTTTTGTCACTGAAGTATCAAAGTGTAAAACTTTTGGCTTTTCATTTCTTTTAACCATAAACCAATGGCAGTATAAGATTTGAACATTGTTTCTTCCCCTGATTCTGTCTGAAAGTGGTGGTGAGTGTGGAGAAGAAAGAGAACATGTTTTATTTTGTTTTTCTTTTTCCATTTTGTTTTTCTTTTTTTTCAACTTTGGGTGGGCTTTTTTCGTTCCATTGGGCACACCTAGCTGACGTGGAATATCCATGTCAGCAAAAATTTTCCACGTCAGCACATAAATGGGAAGTTGACAGAACCGTTAGTCACGTGCAGTCACGTGACTAACGGTGTTGACGGTAAGGGGGGGATTGGCGCGATTTTGAAAATTGAAGGGGTAATGTGGCACAATTTTTAGTTCAGGGGGCAAACTGGCCTAAATTTACAAAGTTCAGGGGGCAATGGGGCTATTTAGCCAATAAATTTCTTTTCTTTGCTGGTCGGCTCACGTTGATTAAAGCTGTGTTATCTTCTAATCCTATTTATATGATGTCAATTTTCATTTTTCCTAAAAAGGTGTTAAAGAATATAAATTTCTTAATGAGAAATTTTCTTTGGAACCACTCTAAGAACACCAATAAAACACCTCTTGCTATTTGGAAAACATGTTCATTACCTACTTATGCAGGAGGATTAGGCATTCATTCCATTGAGGAATTTAATTTGGCTCTGGTTGCCAAAAATGTTTGGAGAATTTTAACTAATCCGAATAGCTTACTTTCCACTGTTCTTAAGGCTAAATATTTTCCACAAACCTCGATTTTAGATGCTCAAAAGAAGCAAGGTTGTTCATATTTCTAGGCTGGCATCCTGAGATGTATTCCCCTTATCATAGAAAACCTTACCTGGAAAGTTGGAAATGGCGCATGTATAGAATTTTGGAATGATAAGTGGTTTAATAATACACCTTTCAGCCAACTTATTCTGCTTCCTATTCCTGAAAACCTTAGGAATATAAGACTGCCAGAGGTGTTAGATAGAAATACAGGATGCTGGAATCTTGATTGTGTATGGAGTATTCTTCCTCCAATATTGATTGAACATATAGTTGCTTACCCTATTAATTGTGAGAATACAAATGATAGGTTGATGTGGGGTTTAACTAAATCAGGGCAGTTCTCTACAGCTTCCCTATATCAGAAAATAATAACCACTTCTAGGAAAATAGTTTTTCCTACTCTCCCTTGGTATTTGATATGGAAACTTAAAACTATACCAAAAGTTAAGTTCTTCGTTTGGCTTTTAGCCCATAATAAACTACCAACTGCCCAACTTCTCCATGACAGACATATTCTGGAAGATGCTATATGCTCCCACTGTCATCAAACAGAAGATTTTAACCATATTCTCAACTCTTGCCCTTTCTATTCAGCATATAGATCCAAATTACCTTGCCTCTGGAACATGGACTACCATCACTTCACATTGATCTTAAAAACTTTAAATACCAGAGGATGTTACTTTCCAATCAATGACAAAAATGGATCCACCAAAGTATTTGGCTCACTATGTTACTATGGCAATTTTGGAATGTGCGTAATGAATTTCTTTTCAATCATGCAATTATTTCAATCAATGAAGTTTTACATAGAATGTTTTTTCTCCTTGAACCTTTTACTAAACCTAAACCTTTTAATGGCATTCTGAAAAATAACTTGTTGTTAATTTCTTGGCTTCCTCCACCTATTCCTTATATTAAACTAAATTGTGATGGGGCCTCGAAAGGAAATCCGGGGCCTGCAGGATGTGGTGGTGTTTTTAGGAATTCTTCAGGAAGGTTTTTACAGGCATACTCTATTTACCTGGGAATTACTACTAATGCTATTGCTGAATTATAGGCTATCAAGTTTGGTCTCAAGATGGCAAATGACTTAGGATTATACAGGATCATTATTGAATATGATTCTTTTGTTGTCATTAACTTATTATGTAGGCCACAGCTGATCCATCCCCTGTTGGAAATTCTGAAGAAGGAGATACTAGAGCTGGCGAAAAGGCTTGATGATGTGCACTTAGCTTTCATATATCGAGAAGGAAACAGAGTTGCAGACTATTTTGCAAAATTGGTTGTTCAATCTCAGGCTTCATCTACCTATTTTGATGTTTTAGACAGCTTTAATTCTCTTCCTGCTTTTGACAATACTAGCAATATGTTATGTAGGTTTATTTCCTCTAAAACGTCTACTGTCTGTACTCTGAACTAATTTTCCTTTATTTATTTCAATCATATCGTTTTCTTGCAAAAAAAAAAAGATTTGAAGAAGAAATATATGCAATCTTTGTCTTGGATAGAAATTAGTGAGCTTTGCACTCTTTTGTCTAGGATAAAAACTTAGATAGAATGATGTTTGGTCTTAATTCCTAGTATTGCGATGCATACTTGACTGTGCTAATTCCTACTAATGTTGAATTATGCGAGTGATCAAATAGCCAAAATTAGTTTACAAAGAATTGATAGAAAATGTTAAAGAAGTGGAAAATTTTGGTTAAGTACAAAGCCTTGTTTATATTATGGGAGAATTCCCTTTAGGTATATTCGAGTTCAAAATAATCAATGAATAGTGGTGTATTGCAAAATAATCAACATATGGTGTAATGATTCTATTTTGGTGTATTGATATCTTTTTTGAGTGTAATAGAATTTCTCATTTAATACCAAAAATGACATTATACAATATTGAGCCCTCCTATTTGCAGTTTTTATTTTAACTCTCACGTTCTTCCTTTCCTAAGACCAGTTGAATTTGAAAGTTAATTTCAATAAATTATAAAATATTTCTACCAAGTAAACAAGAACAACAAGAATCATGTTGGCTAATAGTGATAAGTGGAAAAAAGTAAATCAAAGAATAGGTTAAAAATCATGTTTGGGCTTTTGGAAGAATTTGAGTCTTGGATTTTTGGAGAAAAGGAATCTCTTTTAAGGAAAAAACTAAGATGTCAAAAGAGGGTTAAAAGGATGATTTTTTTTGTGATTGTTTAATTTTTTTCTAAGTTGACATCGAGACGTAGTGGAAAAATTCTTGCCACCATTAGGGATGAAGAAAAAAAAGGACAGTGAAGGATGTCGACGGAACTAGTCAAATCTAAAAGATGGTTTTCTGTTTTTGGAGCTTATCAAAAAAGATGAATGTGGGCTATAAAGGATTATTTTTTATGATCTAAATGGTTACTTTAAAGGTATGTATCAATTTTTGTGATTTTTCTGAATTTTTATGAGTTGGATGGCCATAAATTAGAAGGGAGAACTCACAGTGTTGGAAGGTAAGAAGCTGGCCGGTGAAATAAAACAGATACGAAGGATAATGGAGAGGAAGATATATGGATAGTTTTGTTTTTTCAAACAAATTGTCCATTACACTTAAAATGGATAAATAAAGCCATTACACCATATGTTGATCATTTTGCAATATACCATCATTTATTGATTATTTTGGACTCTAATACACCTAAGGGGAATTCTCCCTATTATTAGCATGAGGGCAACATGGTCTTTTACAACTTTGTACTAATTATTGAGGGGTGATCTTTCTATTTAACCAAACATGGTGATCAAAGATCACCAGTAATCTTTGATGACCCAACCAAACAAGAATTGACTAAGATTATCAGTGATCTTGCATCACTGGTGATCAGTGATCTGGGGGGTGATTTTAACCAAACGCACCCTTAATCTTGTATCTAGAATTGGAGTTGATGGAATGTAGTTGCAACAAAATAAGAAGGCCTATCATACCTATATATAATTTCATTGCTACTCAAGGCTTTATTTTGTTGACGAGAGGAATGGCTACTCTAGGATTTCTTGACAAGGGGCTTAATTCGGAATAAAACACTTGTCACCGTTAGATTATTTATAAAATAGCCCTCTGATAATTCTACTTTATACCATTTAGTTCTTTTACTTTTTTATTTTATATGATTTAGTCCTTCAACTTAATTCTTTAATTTACAAGAAAGTCCTCAACATTTTTAATGTCATTTTAATCCTTAACTTAATTTTTCCATCATTAATACTCTATAAATATAATAAATATCATCTAAAATACTAAAGGTGTTGTAGTGAAGCACATCATGATATTTGCTAGTAATTACTCCCTCTGGCACAAAATAAGTGAAACATTTCCATTTTTTACTTGTTTCGTAATAAGTGATATATTTAGAAAGTCAATAATGGGGGGATGCCCAGCAGGTTGTGGCAGGACGTGATGAGGCTTTGCCTATCAGCCTCTTCCATCGCGAGGCCTCTTTCCTTTTTCCCATACGTTTGCTCGACGTTGATCTTCCCTGACTAGGGGATGCCCATCAGGTTTCTCTCCTCTAGCTGGGGGAAGCCTAGTAGGGTGTCGATTCTTCTCTGTAAGTTGTCTTTCAAGCCGAGCTATTCTCCCATTGGCTTTCTTTGCTTTATCTCGGTACGCCATTGCTTGTTTACTAGCCTTCAACTTATCTCGCTTTTCTTCTTCCAACTTGGCGAACAATGTCTCGGCAGTCTCAGCATTCGACTCAAAGTATTCTGCAGGATCCAGCCCATCAGCTTGGAGTTCATCCCCCAAGAAGGTTTGTTCAACAGCGGACAGCTCGTCAGTGTCGTTGAACGGCATCCTGGAAGGGCATTTCGAAGATCCTCCCTTGATGAGGGAAGGCCAGAGTGTGTTCTAGGCACGCAACGAGATGTGCGGCTTTAAAGGCGAGCTCTTCCTCGTAAGTTTTGGTGGTGTTTTCCCTAGTGTCTTTCCATGTTGGTAACCAGAGGTTTCAGGGATGATATTACGGATGGTATCATCATCAGTGGGGTCGTCCGCAGTACGAGCTATCTTTTTTTATGTTTTATCTCCGGGTGAAGCCATGGCCTTTGTGTTCAAGTATCCCGACGGACGGAACCAAATTGTTGAGGTCCAAATGTGTCAACAACCGAAGATATGTCTCCATCGTACGTCCCGATCCCTGAGCTAAGGTCCTGTAAGACAAATAACACTTGAGTGGCGAGGGGATGCCTCGTGTTAGCACTCCGATGCTTAATGCTTAAGTCAGACTCCCGTACGTAAAGAAAAATCAAGGATCAGTTTAGTACTCTAGCAGAGAATATGTCATACATCCAAAAGGGGAAATGTTACCCTATTTACAGGCAGTGCGGATTTAGGGTTTCCTCCACACGTGTGACCCTCTGGGTCACTGGTCGCGTGGTTATCTTAATAGTACCTGAAGTGTGTGGAATTAGTGGGCCCGACATGGCTTGGCCTTACTGGGACGTTCCGCCTCTTAGGCTTCTACGCCTTGGGCTCTGGCCTTTCAAAACCCATAGTTAGGTAATTGAGATATGGTCAACAAGTCTGTTTTTGAAAATCACCTTTAATTTTATTTTTTTAAAAGGTGATTTTGGAAAGTAAACTAAAATATATATACATAGAATTTTGCAAACAAACTTAAATGTTCATTTACACACAATTTCCTCTACTTAAATGTTTATCTCATGATCTCTTCTTAATTAAAGAAAGGTCTATTTAGAAAATGAATTATTAATGGCTTCTAGATTTTGTAAAATGATATATAGGAAGAATGAGTTATGACTTGCATGGTGGAACATAGGAAGTATATAGCAACGCAAGTGAAAGTTTAATGGATCCGTAAATTCCAAGTTAAATCGATGATTTGTCTTGATCTTGGAGATGGAAAGCCACCCTGATCCTAAACTTTTTTTCACCAAAAAAAAAGTAGGAAGTATATTGTAGTATAATTCAACGAACAAATAATTCCCTTCCCTCCTAAAAATGTTCTTTCTAAACTCAAATGTATATACGCTGTGAAAAAGTAATATATGTCAACCAAAATTATTATGAAATGATGAGAAACATAAATGTTAAGAATATACAAATTTTATTTTGTTTCTACTCATTATTCTCCTCTAACAAACCAAAGGAAAGAAAATTGAGTTTTCCTCACTTTTCTTTCTTACCAAACACATGAAGAACTATGTTTCTCATCTTCCTATTCTTGCAACTTCTTCCTTTTTTTTCTCCTTAACAAGCAAAGCCTAAAAGCATTCTCTTCTTCATAGATATTCTTTACGATTTGGAGCATGCGCTGATAGTACTGCAACAAAATCACAATTTCTTTGCTTGGTTAATGTTGGAGTCCTGAAATGTACGTGAGTGTTTCCTCATCGCAGGTTCCAATTCGTCCATCTATACTCAATTGGCGATTTCCAAGTGACTCTAAGATACTAATTTCATAATTGACTCTGAAGGTTCCTACATATTTATGGTTCCACTCGGACATGAATTCATCAACCTAATCCAAAAGTTAAAATTAGTTGTTAATTTTTTTCTTATATTATTATACAATAATAATTGGAAATTTCATTATATCTCTGCATACATTTGAACATCTAATTGAACATCCAATGAGAAATTACACAACATAAACTATGCAAATAAAGCTAACCAAACAAGCCTCACATAAAATGGTACAAAACCCACATGCAGTTTGGCATTCATCAATATTAGCAATTGGACGTTAATATTTGATTAATGATGAATAGATATTTATTTTTTTACTTTTTTTTTTCAAAAAAAAACATACTCTCAATCCGAAAATTCCTTTACCCATCCCGGATGTCGCTACTCCATGAATTTTGATGTTGTTTTGCTTGAATGATTGAGATTGATTGAGATTTGAAAGTTTGAAGGTTGGGAGAATTTGAGAGAATTGAAAATTTTGAAGTTTGGAGGAAAGGGCAATATAGTCCAATGGGGAGCAGTGCCTAGTAAAAGGGGGCTATATTTAGTAAAACCCATAATTAAATATGACAAGGAAATCTTGTAATTTATTGCATTATTCCTAAGCAAACTTCAAATTGATTTACACGGTTAATCAATCAAGACCAATGATGTCTCCATGTTTCCTGCTCATTTCAGGGTAAAATTCTTTGGGAAAAAAAATATAAGATCAATTGAAAAAACAGAAAATAATGACTACATACACTCAACATCCTGCCTCTTTTGTTGGCCCGGATTGATTCTTGATCCAGTTTTTCAAGCAGCTTTTCAGCCTCTGAGATTTTGCATGCTTCATCTGGGTCTTTAAAGGGCCACAACTTGACAAAATACAATTGATGAACCTTTTTAGGCTTTTTAAGGTCTTCCATTGCACTCGTATTTTCGTCTGCTTCACCTTCAACGATCGGAATTTCAATCCATGAACCCAGAGGGATGCATGATTCATAACTATGAAAAAAAGTACTATTATAAATAAAGTCAGTAAGAAAGGCATGGATTCTTACCTTGGATATACCTACTTGAAAATGATTGCTGATCAAGTTCAAAACTGCAAATTATATATATCAGCCAAATGAATAAACTTTGATCCACACAAGAAATTAAAAGAATAATTAATTAATACCATCAAGTAAGCTCCAGGCCCTTGCACCCCACGCCAAGCTATAAGTCAACACAATGCCACTTGCCAGCACCTTGTCACATTTTTCTTTAATCAATTGTTTGGTAAATATTATAATTTATTTAATGATGATTAAGTTGACAATCTGTTCTCAAATGATGAGAGAAGAAATGGTTTCTATACCTCTTGTCAGTTACACAATGGGATACCAGCAAATATAAGTTGGAAACAGTACAGGTAATGTAAATGGAAAATGGTAATGACATTACAACTACTCTGTTTTCTTGTTTACAAAATGACAAGGTAAAATAAGTAGTAAAAGTGAAGGAAACGGAAGAACTAGAGCTTTTCCCATTAATTAGAGGGAAATTTGGATTCAAAACTTCATTCTTCCCGATACTGGACTAATGCATTATCTATCACGATGTTTTGAATATGGGAAATCTTGGACCACTCACGTCTGCTGCTTTCAGCACATGTTTTCTTCAACTCGGGACAATCATAAATCCTAAGTGTCTGTAATTTGGAAAGGCACCGGATTGCTTCTACAGGAGGAAATTGCATCAGCTTCTTGCATCTTCGTAATTCAAGTTCTTCAAGAGATGAGAGATTTCCCAACCACTGTGGCATAGCTTCCACTTGATTGAAGTCCCTTATGTTCAATGATATAAGGGCTGTGAGGTATTGAAGCTGATGTGGTAGAGCCTTCAGTTTTTCCCATCCATATAATCGCAGATCTTCGAGGGACGAATGGAGGTGCTGGATGGAATCAAAACCAGGGAATACCTCAAGTTCTTCCGAGAAACCACCAATTCTCAACACCTTTAACTGTGTTAGCTGGCATAGACCATCCGGAATGGTCGTCAATTTCACACAAAATGTGACTCCTAAGGAGCGGAGGGAATGCAAGTTACCGAGATCTTCTGGGATAGAGATCAAACTGGGGCAGTTGCTTATCCTCAAAACTTGTATGTTAGTGCATAAGCACAGCCCAGATGGTAGGCTTGTTAATTCACCACATCCAGAAATTTCTAGTTTTGTAAGAGAGCAGAGCATATTAATGCTGGGAATGGAAGTTAAACTTGAACATTCCCATATGGATAACTCTTTGATACATGTTGATGCAGATAGACCATCTTCTATGAAACTCAATTGCTCACACCATCTAATATCAAGCTTCTGAAGAGATGAAAATCCCTTCATTATTGGAACACTTTGCAACTTCGGACACCTCCAAATAATCAACTCCTCGAGGCAAGGAAACACCATTCCACTCGTTGCTGCCTTAACTTGTTCCACCCATTCCTCTAAGTTACTCATCTCCTTTAGTGTCAATTTCCTCAATGCTGGGAACAATGCCAAAGCCTCCTGCCTGTCACACATACTGCTATTAAGATAAAATTCAGTACCAATGTACTTCACATTCTCCAAGCCATCTATGGTAAGAACTTTGAGATTGCTGAGTTGCCCAATGGTTGGAATGTGTTTGCATTTCCTGCAATTTATTAATTTCAGATCCACTAAACTGTTGAGCAAAACTGAATCACCAATATCATTTCCCTTTGTCAATATCCATGATGGAAAGTTCTCTCCTGCATAACCTGCAATAGTTAAACTTTTCAAAAGCGAGTGAGGCTGAAGACCTTCCAACACATCCTCATCATTGTTAAGTCCTCCTTGAGAGCACCAGACAAATTCTAACTTGTAAATTTTTGTCTTTTCATGGAGTCTAGCTGCTTTGGCTTCTTTTTTGTCTCTAACATACTCAAGATTGGAAATCTTTAACTCTCCTCTCAATTGACTTAACCATCCCAATTCTTCAATCTGATTTCCCCTTTCTGTACCCACCGAAAACAGTGGCAACGTCTGAACACAGGTCAACTGCCCAATCTCCAAAGGCATAAGCATTGGATCATTGAATAGAATGTGCCTCAAGCTGACTAAATCTCCCATTCCTTTCGGGGGACTTAGAAGGCTATAGCAGCATATATATCTTAATGTCTGCAGATTATAAAGTTTAGTTATGGATTCAGGTAGTGCTCTGATGTTGCTCCAGGAGATGTCAAAGTACCTCAAATGCCTCAATCTTCCAAGTGAAGCAGGCAACTCTTCAATAGATGCACCCTCCAAACTAAGAGAGCGTAAGCATTTAAAGTCCCCTGGAAAGTTGTGGAAGCCATCAAACTTCAGAAACAAAGAGTGCAATTTCTTAGTAATAGCTCCTGAAACTTCTGGCATAATTTCTCCCACATTAAGGACATTCAGATGTCGAACACGGGAAAAGTCACCTACATGATCATTCTTCAATGTCAGTGTTTCAGATTTTGAAACAGACATCGCAAGATCATGAACTAAATCATGCATTTTGCAAGTTGAAATATTGCCATATGCATCCCGTTCTGCATCTTGGAATAAGGAGTTTGTGAGTAAGTCATTGAAGTACTTGTTTCCTATATCCTCCATCACTGCAAGACTTGCTTCAGATACCCCACTTTCTCCAGATGGTTGAAGAAACCCTTGAGCCATCCAAAGCCAACCAGTTGATCCCTTTCAATCTCATGATCTTTTGGAAAAATTGAACAATATGCAAAACATTGTTTCAAACAGAAAGGTAATTTATCAAAACTCAACTTCAAAGTAGTTAAGATTTCATTGTTGTTTTCTAACTTCAAAGCATCACTGTTCTTAATTGACAACCATGTACTTTTTTCCAAATTAAAACCCATTGATCCTCCAAGAATGCTCGCAACAAGGGGCACCCCACCACATCTTTTTGCAATTTCCCTTCCAATGTCCTCCAAATCTGAACTCACCAATGCTCCTCTTTTACCCAATGCTCTTTCCTTGATAATTGACCAACACTCTTCATCAGATAACCCTTTTAGGTGATGCATATGAAGTGAAATTGTCTCCATTATGGATGCCACATTTTGACTCCGAGTAGTTACAACAACACCATTATCACTATTATTAATCTTTGATAAACAACTTTTCAATCTAACCCATTTCTCTCGATCCTCATTCCAGACATCATCAAGGATTAAAAGAAATCTTTGCCCCTTCAGCTCCTTTCTAAGGTTTTGAATTATTGCATTAACATTACTCAATCCTCCTGCACTTCTATCAATAGACTCCAACATTTCCCCTAAAATCTTCCGGTCACTAAAATCATCAGATACACATACCCACATTATCACATCAAACATGTTTTTCTCTTCTACTTCTTTGCACACTGATTTTGCCACAGTAGTCTTTCCAATGCCAGCCATACCCACTATAGAAATAACAGAAATAGGTTGTTGGCCCTTTAAGCTAATCAACATGTTCACAATCTTTAAGACATCATCTTTCCTTCCTACAACTTCTGAATCCAGGATGGAATCGGTCTCATATTCTCGGCTAATTTGGGGAACCCTATCTAAAGTTACAACTCTAAGTCCAAAACCAACCGCATCAGATTTAATTTGAATTAAAGAATCATTTATCTTCCTAATCTTATCAGCAAGTTTGAAAGAGAATGTCAGAGGCTTGGAGAAGGGAAAGTTGCAGACCTGTTTCTTCAGCTGCTTCTGATATTTCACCTTCCTTCTCAGAATTTCATAAGCAAACTCGTCAAGCACATCATCAGCCTCGTAAGCAATATCTCTGAGCCTCTCAAGCCAAAGCTGCACAGCCCTGTCTCTCAGTTGCCTTCCATCGGCATCCTGCAGCACAGCTTGAATCATAGTAAGCAAATCACGGAGCCTTCCCAGCTCTTTCTTGAAACCCCAAGCCAAATTGATCTGTTCAGTTGCAATAGAAACCACCTTGGATAATGTTGCCTCCAGAACAAAACTGACCAAAGCTTCTGCCATCTTTTGCTGTGATACTTGAAATAAGATGATTCTGAAATCCTTGAAATCGGTCAAAAAAGAATTTTAGTATAGAGGAAAGAATGATGCCATGTGGAGGTGGCAAAATGAACCCTGGCAATTGGGCGGATTCGGGTTATGTCAGGTTTAGGTCGGGTTGGATTCGGGTTTGATTTCGATTTGATATTCAGAGTCCGATCTGGATCCGGCTCATCCCGATTTAAGTATAAGCTCTTTTTAAAGATTTTTTAAAATAAAAAAATTGTTTTATCTTTTATATTATAATAATAAGTTTATTGATAATATAATAATATAATATAACATGATTATCTATATATATATATATATAAAGATTATCAAAATCTTTTAATTTGGTCGATTTGGATAAAACGTTTCAAAATCGTGTCAATTCGGGGCAAGCCATCCAATTGGACGGAATGTGTGTTGCACGCATCACTTAGGCGCGTTAAGGCATAAACAGCTGTCATATGTCCTATTAATTTTGAAATTTATTAATTTTTAAAGAAAATTATTTTTAAAAGGGAAATTAAATGGATTTTTTTTATTTTTCCAGATATGAAAACGCTGCATTGTGATCAAATTATAAAAGGATTTTTCTTTCTTTTTCTTTTTCCGAATAATTATAAGAGGCGGGTTTGGTGTTGATTTTTTTGTCATCGTATCTTCATTTTCCTTCTTCTGTACAAACAAAAATCTCTCTCTTCTCTTCATCTTCTCTTGAGTTTGTTCATCTTCTCTGGTTTAGGGGGCATCTGAAATTTACAATTTGAAACTGGAATGAGCACTAATTAACGATTCTATTCTTGCAGATTTGTTTGACAATGGAGTTTAGATAAGTTTTTGCTTTAGGATCTGATATTGATTTTTTCTTTTGTTTTGTGTTTGTGATGTGTTTTGTTATGTTTATTTTTGGTAAAAGAATCGATTTTGGGTGTTGGGTTTTTACAATTTGCCTTGTATTTTGAGTTATTTGTATGAGTATGTTATGGGTTTGTGATGGCTTCTGCAAATTCAGAGGTTTGTTCTTCACTTAATTTGGGAATTAGGGTTTTTGCTTTTAAATGAAAGAAATGAGCGAATATAGGCAAAACGTTTTCGAATTTTACAAATAAGGGCAAAACGTTTTCGTGTTTTACAACACTTTTTCACCTTGGAGATGGTTTTAGGGTGGAGATAACCTTCAATTGCCCAAATCTTCTATTGTTAGCAAAAAAACCAAGCTTCAAAGATTTTTTTTCTCTTGAAAGTTGTTTTCTGAAGTTGCAATTGTTTTTAAGCCAAATTTATTCGTTTTTTCTTCTTCTTTTTTTATGTTTTCTATTTTTCATATTTGATCCAATTTTATTAAATATATTTATTAATAAATAAATCTTATTTAAATAGATTTAACGGTGCCACGTCAGCATCCGTTAGCACTAATGGCGCATTTTACCCACACGCTAAAAGGTATTGCTCTAATTTGACAGCTTGCCTCGAATTGACGCGATTTCAGAATGTTTTGCCCTAAATAGACCAAATTAAAGGTTTTACCCCGAATTAAGCCGAGAGTGTTGCCCTTAATTGAGCAATTAGCCTAAAAATTGAATAATTGTTAAAAATTACTAATAAATGATTAATAGTGAAAGAACAGTCTCATCCATAGAGACATTCAGAAAGTCCTGAAAACTCGACCACTTATTGAAAAAATGAAAACCCTTCCTCGGAAAGACTACGGTCATCGACCATTATCAAGTGGCGTGCAACATTTAAATTAATTAATGCTAATTAATTCTAAATTATTGCAAATTACAACAAATTAAGCATTAAATTAAACAAATAATTAAAATGAAAGCCTTAAATTAAACAAATTAAAAGATGATAGACCCTTAATTGAACCACTAAAGAACTTCGAGGACTAAACTGAACTAAAATAAGAGACTAGAATAACTAGATTGAATAAGGATAGAACTTTCGGTTTAAACCTTTGCTTCTGTTTCATCATCTGCTTTTGTCGATTCTTTATTTCTTAAACAAAGTAAAATTTCATGTATTTAATTAATTATACTTTAATTAGTTATAAGGGTATTTTTTTTGTCTTTTGCTTTAAGTTATATATATATATATATTGATTAATGAATCATTTAATTGTGATCATTATTATATAATTTTTATTATATTCATATATATAATAGTTTTATTTAATATTAAAAGGAAATATGTTTTTTTCTTTTTTTATGAATTTATCGCTTTCATTAATCAGAAAATTAGAGATTACAAAACGCCGGGAGGAATTGTCCCGCATTACACAGAATCCTGCCTTAAATTAGCTAGATTATGTACTAAAGTATTAGCTTCCCTATGAACAAATTGGAAAATACACACATCAAATAAAGTTTCTAAGTCCCTAATTTCATCTATAAGAACACCCCCTTCCCAAAAGACAGGGTCCTCCTTATTAATTTGACTAACAATAAAATATTTTATTTTATAAATATTATTAAATTCAAATTATTTTGGGTTTGGGCTCGGGTTGCCTCGGGTTCGGCTATTTTCGGGCTCGGGTTATTTCGGGTTCGGGCTGGTTTGGGATGTTGACTTTTTTGATCAACACGGGTTCGGGCGGATTTCGGGTTCATTTTGCCATCTCTAAGAAAAACACGCTCGAAAACCCGAACCCGAACCTGACTTGAACCAGATTGACAAAAAAAAATCAAATACCTGAACCCGAACCCCAAAAAAACCGAATCCGAAAAAGCTCAAACCCGAACCCGAAAAAACCTGAATTCAATACTAATATTTGAAAATAAATAATAATTTCTGAAAATTTCATTTATGGTGTATAGTTTTTTATATGAATATGTTTTAAAAAGTAAATTAATAAATCACATATATGTAGAAAAAAAATAAATCACAAAGCATGACATGCCTGCTCCATTGTATAAACTTGAGAAGCCTAACAGAAGGAAAATGACCTGTTTTAAAAAAAAGTATAAGAATACAGGAATTGCCAAAAAAAAAATAATCATCATATTTTTTGATTGCCAAAAAAAAAAAAAACTTGTAGGTAAATGTAAAAAGTATAAGAATACAGGAATTGCTTTTCTTCAGAAGTTTGAATTGGAGACATTCTCTAATCATCTTCTTTCCCTATATAACAGAAGGTAGCATTGCCTTCGCCGCTTCAGTTTTGCTGTAGTGCTGAGTTGTTTGCATTCTTTTTATTGCTAAACGTAAACTGCACGTTTTTTGGCCGGAAAACTGCACGTTCATTACTTATTTTGAATCATATTATGGCTGCTAAAGGAATATCCAGAATAATTTCAATGTCGAAAAACTATCCATTAAAAAACATGATGGTCCAATTCATAATCGATATATAACCGGCATTTCAGAACAGGGACTGCTCAAACAATGAAAGCATCTACCACTTGCACAGAGAAGTCGAACAAATAGAAAAGTTTCACAGTTTCATTCATGTAAGAAAATCTAGTTACTGTCTCAATATAATTTCTAAAATCTTCATGATCCTACAAACAGATTGATAAGGAAAATGCCAACTTGTAGTCGGCATTAATTCTTTGATGAAGTTGCAGAACTAAGCCCCATCTGCTAATGTCCTCTTTGATGTGCTGATATAAAGGACTGCATGATTTACACAAATTTTACCATCATTGCCAGCAAACATATGAAAAAATATTTATTAATTTAAGAAACCATTAAAATAAAGGTAAGTTTATCAATTTTTTTTGCTACAAAGGTAAGTTCATCAATAATTACCATTATTCCCACGAATGAAAGCATCACCATATTTATTTTTCAACTGTCCATTCACGTATTCCTCTGTTTGCTCCATAGCTATGTTCATATATCCATCTAGGCAAGCTAGAATTCCTGCAAAATAGGGGAAAATATTAAGAACATAAACTCCCAGGTACTTTGTTGCAATAAAAAGACAAAGAACTCATAACCGAATGCCGGCTTCCCTTGAATTCTGAAAAACTGCAGAGAAAAAGAATGGGCACAAAGCTTACACATTCACCATCACTAATTACAAATTCCAGAAAGAAAAAGTTCATAAATACACATAATGCACACTATACCTTTACACATCTTATGACAAAGGAAGGAAAACACTGGGGGTACACAAATAAACAACAAGAATGGTAAATTTAAGAAAGTTCGGATTTAAATGCCTAAGTGCTACATTCACTTGTTGAATCTGAGAATTTACTCTCATATACACTGTAATTGATAATGAATAGCAAGTTGTTTTAAGCAAATTAATTAATCACATATAAATAACAAACATACATATCTAATAAATGCCAAGCATTTTCAGTGGAAAATATACAGGAGATGGATTAATAATCTCCACAAGACATTTAAACCATCCTACATTATCATAGAAACTATAAGACAGTTAAGAAATCAACAGATACTTCCATTTCCAGAGAGTTTGAGCAAAAGTCGACATGTACATGAAAAAGGAAATCACAAAATAAACCAGTGAAAAACTCAAACAAGCAGTAAATGTATAACATTGTACATCCCCAAGAACAGACAATTTGAAGATGTTTTATTTTCAGCTTAATTGAGCATGTTGATGGTAGCAATCAAACCTTACAGATTGAAAAGCACAATGGGAAAGAAGCACCCATAGACAAAACAATAACAAGTGAAAGGGAGTCGCAGAGAGACCAACCTCTATAATCAACACCAGAATTCAGTTTCACGACAACTGGTCGCCCACGAATAGATTTGAGGAAATCCCCAGGTGTTTTTGTAGTTGTTGACCCTTTCTCTGCTGCTCCACTCATCTTCCTTATTGTAATTTAATTCTACACCAGACTTTTACTATAGTACACTCCTGCAAACTACTACGAATACAGTTTAAACTTTAAAATCATAAATTTAGCTGCAATGAATATACAAATATAAATAATATGTATGAATTTTAACGAAAATATAAGTAAAAAAATCACAAAGTAGTAATAAAAAATTGAAAGCACAAACCCAGCTTTTGCAATTTCTTTGGTTTCAAAAAAATACAACAAGTAATTAGGTAACCAAATGGATAAAGAGGAATCCATAATATACGAGCTTGAAGCCCAGATACAAAGACTAAACCGTAGAAACAAAAAAAAAAAAAAAGAAAAAAGATCTATACCAAACTAGAACCCCACGATTACAAAGATACCAAACATCAAAATAAAGGAGCAATTACAGAAAGGAAACCAAAACGCTAAGCGATTATAGAAAAAGAAATGATAATACAAGAAGAAGAAACGAGAGGAAAGAAGCAGAGCACCTTCGGCTGGGTGACTGTGACTGGAGAAAGAGAACGGACCCTTCGCCCTATATTTAGGTTTTTCTCAACAACAGGTTATTAAGATATACTACTGCTTTGGGGATTTTCTAGTTAGGGTTAAGGTTTGTAGTTAGCTAATTCCGTAAGATCTAGATGGAAAGATTGAGAATGAAAGGCAAAAATGGAAGTGGCTGCCTAAATGAGGGGTTAAATTTTGACAGAATAAGAGGGATTTAAGGGAGTAGAAATCGTGGATTTAGGCTAGGAGAAGTCACCACTGTTTAGATTTTTGTAAGGGGTTCAAATACGAGCGAAATGGCTAGCTCCAATTTTGCCATTGAAGGTTCTGCAGGTAAGCAGCGGCGTGAAAAGAGCAAGTGAGAAAAGATTAAAAAAAAATTAACTGAATTGCTAAATACCGCCCCCTTTTGCTTCTTACCGTCCTCCTTTTACACTTTTGCCCTTTCTTCATATTTTCTTCAAACTTTCTAATTTCAAGAACGCTCAAGAACATTTCTAATCTTCAAGAACGCTAAAGAACGTGGAATAACCAAGAACTCCGGAAATGGATTCAAACGAAAATTTATAATTAATAATTAAAAAATAAAAAAAATAACCGGTGCCGCCCTCCTTGGGCGGCATGACCATGGTGGTGCCGCCCTCATTAATTATTAATTAAGTTGTAGATCTAGAATTCTGTCAAAAAAGTTATGGTTTGAAATATTGTCGGTGCCGCTCCAAGGTTCCAAT
>AWUE01009538.1:0-20539 GCA_001974825.2 Corchorus olitorius | reverse complement strand
CCTTCTATGTTTGGACCAGACAAGAACCACGGGGTTATCCTTCTGCCTGAAGGGCTTATAGAAAATATTCCTGAAGTGTATGCTCTGTTGAAGGTAACTAATGTTGAAAGATGGCTCTTCTCTCATTCCCTTGACTTTCCTCTCCCTCTCAAGGAAAGAGGTTCCATTCTATATTAAGCCTTACGTTGATGATTTTATTGCAGGAAATTCACAGTTTGCTTAGGCAAGGTGTTTCTGCTGAAAAAATTTCTTCTCAACTTTCACCTTGGGCATCTGCTTTGTTTGAATTTTTGCCACCTTTTATAAAGAAGCAGGTTCTGGTTCTAATTTCCTGTAATTCTTAATGTCTAAATATGTATATATATATATATATATATATATATTATACATATACCATATATATGAGCTTAATGACTGATGATGCCTTGTTTAATGTCACAGCTTCTCCTCTATCCTGAATCAGATGATTCTGCTCAATTGTCCCAGGTCAGTAGCTTGAGATATACTTTCTTGTTATGAGAAGAAGCTACTATATCTTTCTAATAAATAATATCTGTTCTGCCTTCTTCAGATTGAGACAGAGAAACTATTGGCGCACCTTGTAGAGACTGAAATTAATAAGCGCATGGTAGGCAGTAGTATTATCCTTAATTTTATACCTGATCTTTGTTTTGTTAAGACTCTTAATATTTAATGATTGGCACAAAAAATTCATACCTCTTCCCAGAAAGGAGCACGACAAATGACAAGTGCTTTTGCCTTTCTTCCTAGCATCCCTCTAAAATGTCGTAGTAGTATTCCTTGTTGAATCATATTCAGTTATCTGCTATCGTTGTTTTGAATTGCAATCCTTTGCTTACTGACGTTTTGTGTTATTTTGAGCAGAAAGCAGGCACTTACAAGGGGAAAAAGTTTAATGCCATCTGCCACTTCTTCGGCTATCAGGCTCGTGGATCTTTACCATCAAAATTCGACTGTGACTATGGCTATGTATGTTGTCATTAAAGTGTTTTTATTTATGTCTTCTTTGCCTTCAGTTAATAAGCTCCTTCCATACTAATGATACATCTTCACAGGTTCTTGGACATATATGCTATCATATTCTTGCAGCTGGTTTGAATGGTTACATGGCAACTGTAACTAACCTAAAGAATCCAGTGAATAAGTGGAAGTGTGGTGCTGCACCTATTACAGTTAAGTTTTTGTTTTTGCTTACGTAATCCATGATGTTGACATCAAAATAGGACTGCTACCCATCATCGTTTCCTTGCCACCCTAGCTGGGAACATTTTTTTCTCGCATCTACTTTTTTACTTTTCATGCTTTTCATTTGTGCTTTCTTAAAGGCACCTGGCCATTTTATTTCCTTATGTATGCTCTCTATAAGGGTATATTTTGATTCCATTTGTTAAACCTCAGGCGATGATGACTGTGAAGCGCTGGTCTGAGAACTCCAATGCCCTGTCCATTGGAAAACCTGCTATACATCCAGCTACTGTTGATTTGAAAGGAAAAGCATACGAGTAAGTACTATTTCGATTTCATAATTGAACCCGGTTGTTTATTCTAGTTTTGTATGCACTCATTCTGATTTCTATACTGCTATGATTGTAGGCTGTTGAGACAAAATGCTACAAGGTTTTTGCTGGATGATATCTACAGAAATCCAGGACCCCTTCAGTTTGATGGTCCTGGCGCTGACGCTAAGGCTGTTACCTTGTCTGTTGAAGACCAGGATTACATGGGCCGCATCAAGAAACTGCAGGAATATCTTGACAAGGTGCCTAAATTTCTGTTGCCTTTGACTTGTGCATAAATTGATGTTTTGTTCTACAATATCTGTTTCGCTTTGGGTGTTTGGTTATCTATATTTCTCATGTGGTACCCCTCAATTTGTGCTTGTTTTTCCAGGTACGTACCATTGTGAAGCCAGGTTGTTCTCAGGACGTTTTGAAAGCTGCTTTAAGTGTAATGGCTTCTGTGACGGAGGTTCTTTCTGTAATGACTTCATCATCAGGCGGACAGACGGCCCTTTAAGACGATAACGTATAAACATACCAGTTACTTTATTCATGGTTTCATTCTCTTCACTTATCCTGGAGTTGTTTTTTAGGGCTGAGCATTTGCGATAAACTGGGTTTCCCCTGTTATCTTTTTCTGGACGAGATGGTGTTAGCATGTACTCTTATCATCAGTTTTGGAAGATCAAAAGTTTTGTGTATTATGAAATAATAATAGCATGGTAATCATATGGTTTATTATATGACCTATTTCAGATTGTGTCATGTTAAAGTAGCAAATCATTCCGATGCTCTTCGATTTCAATCCCGGGGCTTTAGTTATGGAGATGCTTGGATTAGAATTTAAGAAACAAATTTCATGTAACTTGTGGTGCATTTCTCCAATTGACGAGCAATGCCATGTAAATCCCAAAATATATGGCCTGGAAATTATTATTAATGATAAATGATGCCATGATGGCAAAAGAAAAACAAATATTTGCAAAGGGACTCTAAAAGGGACTCTAAGTTCGTGGGAAAAGTTAGGAGAATTTTATTATACTGATGTATAATTCAGATGTTGGCCAAAAAAAAAAGATGTATATTTCAGAAAGGCTATGCCTATTTTAGCTCTTAAGATTACGAGAATGTGGTAAACAAATAGCCTCATTTTTTTTTGTTTCTTTGATTTTTAAGTTGCAAAAACACTTTTCTAAGGACAAAATGAAGACAAACAAATATTTATAATTTGATCGGTTCATTATTTAAACATTGTAAAAAAGAGGAAAAACAGAATGAAAGTTCAGGAATTTCTTATTTCGAATAAAATTAAAATTCTGCAAATTAGATTGTTCAGTATAGTGTACTTTATTTAACAATAAATGTTTATTTACCCTAAAAGAAACAATAAATGTTTATTTTTAGCAATATATTATAAAAAAACTTAATTACTAATAATGACTTGTTCTGGAATTTGGACGCTGGTGGAGCAAATAGAATCAATTATTACTAGTAAAGTAAAAAGGGGAAAGTTATCCCATTCCCATCACTCCTGTAACTGTAGCTAAGCTTTGTAATGGTAAAAAATGAAGCCAAGCTCTCATTCCTCTCGCCCTTGCAGATAATAACAATTCAACTCAAAAGTCAAAACCCAAATATCTTTCCCATATGGAAACCCCCTGCAAAAATTCCCTCTGCTCCAACACAAATTACTCTGCCTGCTCCCTCCTCGACTCTCTGCAGCAGCAGCGCCACCACCACCTGCCCTCTCTACAATCACCATCTCCGGTTAGTGAATCTCTTCCCACTCCCACCGTTATTCTTCATCTTTCAGCTTTCAAATGCTATGAATGAGTATTGAGCATGACACCAAACCCAATAGCTGCAATTCAGTAGTAATTTCCAAACTTTTGATTCTTAATATGATTGTTACCTCCAATTTCCCCTCCAAAATTTAAAACAATGTATATTCTTTATCATTGTGTTATTAGTTGAGTGGTGACCAAAGTAGTCAAATGGATACTCATCCAACAAATCTTGGAAATGAGTTTGTTGACGACCCTACTGCTCTTGACTTGGAACACCCACTTCCCTTTGATCATTACAATGTCAATGATGCCTTGCCCCAACCTCTTTCCACCCATGGAGACGAGGATCCCAATCTTGAGCCCTATGAGGGTATGGAATTTGATTCTGAACAGGCTGCCCGCATCTTCTACAATTCATATGCTCGCCGCATTGGTTTTAGTACTCGGGTTAGTGTTTACCAACGCTCACGCCGCGATGGTTCCATCATATGCCGCCAAATTGTCTGCTCTCGAGAGGGCTTCCGTAGGGATGCCGGTCAGCATAAGTCAAAGCGTCAGCGGACTGTCACCAGAGTTGGTTGTAAGGCACAAATCACTGTGAAGAAGCAGACTTCTGGAAAATGGGCTGTCTCTAAACTTGTTAAAGAACATAATCATGAGCTTGTTCCACCAGATAAGGTTCATTGCCTTCGTTCACACAGGCATGTCTCTGGTCCTGCTCGCAGTCTCATTGATACACTTCAAGCCGCTGGGATGGGCCCAAGTGGAGTCATGTCTGTGCTGATTAAGGAATCTGGTGGCATCAACAATGTGGGTTTTACTAAAGTTGATTGTCAGAATTATATGAGTAGTAGTCGGCAGAGAACACTTGGGAGTGGGGGTCAAGTTGTTTTTGATTACTTGAAGCGAATGCAGACTGAGGATCCTGCTTTCTTTTGTGCTGTCCAAGGTGATTTTGGCAACTCCAATGGAAATATCTTCTGGGCTGATGCTCATTCTAGGATGAATTATAATCACTTTGGGGACACTGTTACATTTGATACAACATACAGAACAAACCGTTACCGTGTTCCTTTTGCCCCTTTTACTGGGTGGAATCATCATGGACAGCCTGTGTTGTTTGGATGTGCATTGCTTCTCAATGAGTCTGAGTCCTCTTTTGTTTGGTTATTCCAGACTTGGCTTGCTGCAATGTCAGGTCGCCATCCTGTTTCAATCACGACAGACCAGGATAGGATCATAAGAGCAGCTGTTGCACAAGTTTTCCCCGAGACACGCCACCGATTTTGTAAATGGAATGTGTTTAGAGAAGCTCAGGAGAGGCTTTCTGATGTATATCACTCACACCCCACTTTTGAAGCAGAGTTCCAAAGATGCATCAATCTAACAGAGGCAGTTGATGAGTTTGAGTCATGTTGGGAGTCTCTTCTTATAAGATATAATCTTAGAGATAATGAATGGCTTCAGTCAATGTACAATGCACGGCAGCATTGGGTACCGATTTATCTGCGTGACACATTCTTTGGCGAAATGTCCATAACTCAAAGAAGTGACAGTGTGAACTCATATTTTGACGGTTATATAAATGCGTCAACCAATGCCCAAAATCTGATAAAGCAATATGAAAAAGCAGTTTTAAGTCGATATGAGAAGGAAGTGAAGGCAGATTATGATACACTAAATAATGCACCAGCTTTAAGAACTCCATCTCCTATGGAAAAGCAAGCAGCCAACCTTTACACAAAGAAGATATTTATCAAATTCCAGGAGGAATTAGTTGAGACTCTTGCTTATCCTGCAACGGCAATTGATGACACAGGATTAGAAGTAATGTACCGGGTGGCAAAATTTGGCGAAGACCATACATCACATTTTGTGAAGTTCGACGTTTTCAGAAAGAAAGCTAGTTGTAGCTGCCAAATGTTTGAATTTTGTGGCATCATTTGTAAGCATGTATTATCAGTTTTTAGGGTAGCAAATGTTCTGACATTGCCATCTCATTATATATTGAAGCGATGGACAAGAAATGCAAAAAGTGGGGTTGAAGTTGCTGATTGCACTGTTGAATTGCCAAGTAATACTCAGGAATCATATGCAGCTCGTTATGACAATCTATGCCTTGAAGTCATGAGATTAGTGGAAGAGGGGACAGAATCTATACATATATTTAATGTCACAATGGATGCTCTTCATGAGGCTGCGCAGAAGGTTGCTTTTGCAAAGAAGCATGATTCTGCAGTCAAAAAAAAATGTTCATCTAATTCTGGCCTGCACCTTCCCTCTGGCTCCGAGGTAAAGTTGATATATACTCTTTAATTGGATTCTATATTCCATCATGAATCTTCATCTGTTGATATTCATAGTTAGCTTGTCTAGAGTCAAGAGTTACATTGATTTAAGGCATTACAGTAGATCAGTTTAAGATATGCTCAATGTCTTTGAAAACCATTAGTAGTTAGCTTTAGATTTTCTAGGAAACTTTGGAAAGTAATACAAATGAATCCTCATAATGAATTCCATTACATTTTGCAGGATGCAGAGAAGAAAATTCAGGAATTAAGTTTGGAGTTGGAAGATGCAAGCAGGCGGTGTGAAGGGTATCGTACGAAACTGCTAGCTGTTTTGAAAGACATGGAGGAACAGAAGCTAAAGATATCAGTGAAGGTTCAGAATGTGAGGCTTATTCTAAAAGACTAAACAAATATATGAGTGTGCATGTTGGTGGTTTTGCATTAGGTTTGTATAACTAACTTTACCTTTACGGGTGTGATAAAACTTGGATTATTAGATAAACTTATCGGCGATCGCTTTCCACTATTAACCTTAGCCTTAGTCTAGAATGGTTGCTTGCAAACTTGCATTTTGTACAGAGCACATACTTTCTACTTTAGATTTAGCTGTAGAAGAAGATAGATTTCAGATAGAGTTGTATCTCTTCCTTTCCTTGTTTTTGAAACATTGTCAAATTTTGCAGTATTACTGAAATAGAGTTACCACTTTTTATATGCTATTGTTAAGATCCACACTCCACAGTGAGATTTTTGCCCTTTTTTTAATAATTTTTTTCTTCCATTTTCAAAATTAAATATTATGAAGAGTAAATGATAAAACTATGTAGAAAAAAACATCCTTTCTTGTCACATTCTACAGAAAGGAAAAAGAAAAAATGGAAAAGTTAATTAGACTGAAGAAGAAGAAGTTGGGCCGGGCTGGGCTGGAGATTGGACTTGTGTCATTCAACAGCAAAATAAACCCTTCCTTTTTTAGTCCGTTGGGTGTTTGGGCCGGGCCGAGGGGTATTCACAAAAGGAAAGGAAGGGCAAATGTGGAAAATGGGGGCGCTGGATCGTAGGATTTTGAATTTCAAAAATGAAAGATGCCGTTGCGCAACGTCTTCTTTCTTTCTTTTTTATTTCTGCTTGGGATTTCCTTATAAACATAATCAGGACAGAGAGAGAGAGAGAGGGTTGCGATTTGTGCTTGTGAGAGAAATAAGAAGAAGAAGAAGAGAGAGAGAGAGAGAGAGAGGGAGAAATGGAGAAGCAAAGCCAAGTATCGGCGATGGAGGCGTTCGAGAAGTTGGAGAAAGTGGGAGAAGGAACGTACGGGAAGGTGTACAGAGCAAGGGAAAGAGCGACTGGGAAGATCGTTGCCCTTAAGAAGACTCGTCTCCACGAGGACGATGAAGGCGTTCCTCCCACCACTCTCCGCGAGGTTTCCATCCTGCGCATGCTCTCCCGTGATCCCCACGTTGTCAGGTCTTTCTCTGTTTCTTTCTTTCTCAGATTCTCTGTTTCTTTCTTTCGTTCTTTCTAAAGTCTAAACCCTAGTCGCCATTGCTACGATTCAGATTAATGGATGTGAAACAAGGGGTCAACAAAGAAGGAAAGACGGTTTTGTACTTAGTGTTTGAGTATATGGACACTGATCTCAAGAAATTCATCCGCACTTTCCGCCAATCTGGAGAACTCATTCCTGTTCAAACTGTCAAGGTCTCTCTTCTCTCTCTCTCTCTCTCTCTCTCTCTCTCTCTCTCTCTCTCTCTCTCTCTATTTTCAATATTTTCTTTCTTTGAAATTGAATCTTTGTTCTTGAATCTTTCATTGCTAATTTGATCATTCAAATTTAAAACAGAGCTTGATGTACCAACTTTGCAAGGGTGTCGCCTTCTGCCATGGCCATGGCGTTTTACACAGGTTAATTTCCCTTCCCCTTCCCCTTTTTCTCTTTTCTTTACTCCAATTTCCCAAACGCTTAGTTAATTCGTGCTAATTCTTGTAAATTCCCTTTGTTTTCTGGGTATTCTGTAACTCAGGGACCTTAAGCCCCACAATCTGCTCATGGATAGAAAGACCATGATGCTTAAGATAGCAGATCTTGGTCTTGCCCGAGCTTTCACTCTTCCAATCAAGAAGTACACTCATGAGGTTATCCATCATCACTATTTCTTTTTCATTTCCATTTTTTTCTGCCACTTAGTTGAATTTAAAATGTTTGTTTTATTTCCCCAGATATTGACCTTATGGTACAGAGCACCTGAAGTCCTTATGGGGGCTACTCATTACTCAACTGCAGTGGATATGTGGTCTGTCGCCTGTATATTTGGTACTACTCCTCTTCCTCCTAATACTAGTTGGATCTCATTCTGCAATGCAATGTCTTCATTTTTTTCTGTTTTTAATGTGTTTATTGTTGCTTTTCCAGCTGAACTGGTCACAAAGCAAGCCTTGTTTCCTGGGGATTCTGAACTGCAGCAGCTCCTTCATATCTTCAGGTACATTTCCATGTCCTCTGCACTCTAAATCCCCCATTAAAACCCTTATAGTATCTTATTCAAATTTCAATGATGCAGGTTGCTGGGTACTCCAAATGAAAAAGTATGGCCAGGAGTGGGCTTGCTACCAAACTGGCATGAATACCCTCAATGGAGCCCTCAGAGTCTGGCGTCTGCTGTTCCTAATCTGGATAAGAATGGCCTTGATCTCTTAGAGGTAACTAACTGTCTTGACCTTTTTTCATTCATAATAACAGCATTATGGAAATTTTGAGTCATCCTCCTCTTACTAACACCGCTAAAAATGCTTTTGTGTGCAGCAAATGTTGCAATATGATCCCTCAAAGCGTATTTCAGCCAAAAAAGCAATGGAACATCCTTACTTTGACGATCTGGACAAGACCTATCTTTGAAGAGCTTATCAAAGGACCAGCTAACGGGAGTTCCATAACATGAAGGAACTTATCTGCTGCTTCTCTCAAGCATACTACTTACTAACTAGTACCATTGTCATGTTTTTATTTGATTTGTTGCTTTGATGAAATTTGACCTTTATGGCTCAAATCAAACTCTTTGTTTGCTCTACTTTCACTTTTATTGATGTCTAATGAAAGATATTACAAGTCTTGGATATGTATCTGAGTCAAGCCTCCCAGTTTACACTATCTCACTACAACACTACACTGTTAACCAAACAAAGAAACTAGGTTAATTGAAAATTTTGATGCCAGGGCCTAAATCCAATGAACCACTGCTATATGATTATCAATTGCATTTCCCCCCCTTATTTCTGAAAGGAAAAACATTAGTTATTGAAATTTACTAGCGGAATAAAAGCCGGAGCAGAATCTGCCGCGCATGCATCCTTTACTGGTAGAATCTCAATAAAATTTCTCCAGAAAGCATATAGCTATTCAGGCCACCAACCACATGAAAAATGTTGACCATAAGGTAAGTGAAACAGAGGCCAATGCATAGGTCCATAGCATGATAACAGAACATTCACTCTCACCAGTTCCAAATAATTGAACTATTGTACCTGGCCAAGAAATGTACAAAAAGAAACAAATGAAAACTAATTAGTAGGATCGTAACAAACATCTTAAGCTGGAGCAAATGGTCACATCATCAACTCGTGCGACAATGATATGGTGTTGATTTTAACATCTATGATACCTATATTCATTGCAGGTGGAACAGCAAACTGAAGAAGGAGAATGAATTGAAATAATGGAACATCATCTATGATACCTATATTCATTGCAGGTGGAACAGCAAACTGAAGAAGGAGAATGAATTGAAATAATGGATCATCATGTACAAAACCAATAAAAGAAGCTCCCTTAACAATCACAACACCAATGAGAGGCAGAGCAATATAACGAGCAACAATGATGCCCAAAATGATTGACTTTTGAACTCCTGACCCTCTCAGTCCTGCATCATAGCAAAGGCAGCTTAGCTTAACTAAGGAATGCACCCGAAACAAAATTTGAAATCTATCTTTATCAGCATGCCTTTGAGAAGGTTGCCTCCCATAATTAGGGTGAGAGTTGGGATGGCTCCATTGCTGCATTCAGAAAGATAACTTCATTCATAAGTATGCAAAACGAAAGGTATGCATATGTTCTAAGAAGTGTCAAAATGAGTAAAATAATTTAAGCAAAAGCATATAGTCTTTTGGATTAATGCGTTCTTGCATAGTTGAGCAAGTAGTAGTGTAGATAATAATAGCCTCATCACTATAACCAGATACAAGATGCAGAATGTTCAAGATCAAATGTATGTCACTTACAAAATTCATAATGTTCTTTACATATTTATGTTATTTGATCAAGAGTTATCAGTTAGTGATGAAAGCTGTGTGCTCATTGCTCAAGTATATATCAAAGAGAAAAAAAAAAAACTTAAAAAATGTAAATGGATGGAATACTGGTCATTTTTAAAATCTGGGATTTGTAGTTATACCCCACTATATAAGTAGAGTCTTGAATGGCACGAAGAGGAGCGTTATCGCCTATCAACAATTTTCGGATCTGAGGGACGAGTCCAATCACAAATCCAACAATCTATACAAGAGAAGAGTGCACAGTTGATCAGTCAATGGATATGTAAACAGAACAACAATATTGCTGCTATTCATTCAGAGTTCAGACCCCATAAAAAGATGGATGAATAGAGCCTTGCAAAAGCATACTCCAATAAAAAGAGACTTAATCCCTCCATTATAAGCATATGATTATATTGTTTTGTTCCATTTGATGTATAATTTTAGCTAAATTTAGCACCAAAATGGTTCTTCCAACAAGTGCATGTAGTAAATGAAGATCAAGATCATACCACTCCAGTTGTTGATGGGGCAAATAGTGCTTTCAAATTCATCTTGGCAATCAGCAGATTAAAATTTTGCTTTAGTTTACTTGAAAATGTTGCCTGCCACAAGACACCAGTCAATTCCAAAGGGGTTAAAATGTTTGAATTCGATTTGAAGAGCGCAATGACTACTATGAAATGAAAACAACCTCAGCTTTGTCCTTACAACTAGTGCAAGGAAGAAGGAATTGATTTTCTTTGTGATGAGGTGGCAAGAGATCCTTGGAAAGTAGAGGTTCAGTGCTAGAATCGTTGATGCTTGTGGTTGAATACATTCGGACGATATTGAAGACATAAGACCACAAATAAATGGCTCCAAGCTAATGTGTCAAATTAAAACAAGCAATTAATTTAAGTACTCTTAAATTTGTAGACATATATAGTATCCAGCAGAGTTTTGAAGGAACATACCGCCATTGAAAGTGAAACATAACCCATTCCCAAGGATTGGCATACATCAGGAGATCCAAATGGGCTTCCTTTTTCTTTGCAAACAGCTGGGATTATAATAAGGAGCATGTTCCCCATATTCCCTGCTTATAGCACATCCAAAGCAATAGGATTAAAGTAATATTCGAAGAAGTAAATGGTCAAAATGGACAGATAATATGGGAAGGAGGGAGTATGTTGCATGGTGAAAGAAAGTCAAAAACTGCAGCAGAGAATTCAATTCCACGATTTTTCTTAATCAGAGCCCAACGTAGTATAGCAGGGGAACTCAATCCGAAATGAAGGATGATTATAATAATATACCTGCGGCACAAGAACCCAAAATGAGACCGCGCAAATGGGAGGGAGGTGTGGTAAGTTGGATGACAAACCATCCAAGTATTGAACCAATAACAAAAGTGAGGAGCACATTGAATGGCATGAACCACAGCTTCAGCATGCTTTCGTACGTTATTGTTTGTGCAAGGTTGCTCGCCACTAGGGCTGGATTGAATACGTAAAATACCACCTGCATTAATTTGCATATATACTCTCAAAACACTAATTAATTAATTAATAGTAATATCAGAAAAATTAAAGTTTGTTTACAATTACATACATTGTTCATATGTTTCCTAGTTTCATCCCCCATGATATTAACGTGATCTAGAGCAAGATATAAGCCAAGTGCAGTTGTCAATAACACATTCATCACCGGTATCGTAGCAGCAATAAAAAGATCCAGCACCGCCGCCATTCTCACAATATTATATCTTCTTAATTATTATACCTACCAACCTGCACCACCCAAATTATTTTGTTTCTTATTAAATGAAAGGAATTGATATTCTTTTAATAATTTGTAAAGGAAGAATGATGGAATTTGCAGAGAGCAATGGAAGAAAGCCATAAATTAGTATTTAAGGTATAAAATCATCGTAAAAATATATATATACAATAAAAAGAAGAAGGAAATATAGCTATGTAGAGACGTACCGGGAGAGTGCGCCGTGGTGATGGTGATTGTGATACAACCGAAATATGTACGGATCGGCGAGTGAAGAAGAGATGATACAAATAATTGAATTATTAAAATCAAAATATGGAGCGGAGGATTTGTTTCATCGATCTCATGTTTTTTCTTTGTGCAATCCGCTTTCCCACTTCTTCTATCTTTGTCATGCAAAATTAGATTGCACGTGCACTCACACACAACTATATAGCACTGTTGGTGGCATTAATATCTTTTTATATATTTTTGGTATGTTGCATCATCATCATAGTCATTATCATGATTATTATCAGTATATAATTTTAGGCATACATAATATACATCTACATGCTGGGCGGAGGCAGGAATTTGAGTAAGTGGGGTTGATACATGCTTCCCATAAGGCCATAACCATGGATTATCTTAGTGTAACTAATCACGAATATTGGCATTCTTCAAGCACTGCCATGCACCTAGAGAATCAACAATGATGAGTACTGCATAAACATCATAATTCATTATTCTAATTGGCATCTGCACACACGAATCTTTAAATTCAGGACTACTAGGCAAAGCAACAGAAACCAAGCAGCTTTTCTTTCACAACATTACTATATATAACATTGAAATTTAATTGGGATTTAATAATCTGCCATATTTTCAGACCAGTGCTGGGAATGTAAGACAAAAGGGATTTTCCAGCTAAGTTCTAACAAAACCATATATATACATGACAGATTCATCAAATTAGGATTTAGGGCATCACAGTTTCTGCTGCAAAGCAGAGTTTAACCAAAAATGAATAAAATTATAAAGCAAATACTAACATTACACAAAGCTTTACTCTGGAAATGCAACAAGGCATGTTGTGATGTCTGATGTGAGAGAGCAATTCTGTTTGTCCATTGTTAATGAGTTCCGGAAATTTAGGATTTGGGCCAAAATGGGCTTGGAGAAGAGAAGGGAATTACTTGGGGGTAAGAATGGGCTTGGAGAGAGACTGGGCCCAGAGTCTCTAGCCTGCCTGCCTGGGAACATGAGAATGGAGATGAAAAGAACACAAAAAGCAGCTCAGAAATTGGCAGGACTCAACAAAAGGGGGCATTAGCATCGTTAACCACTTTTGTTTTCAACTGGGAATAAAAAACACACACACCGCCGGGGGTTTTGATTTTGATTTTCTCTCGTTTTGGATTTTGTTCCCTTCTTCGTTCCTTTTTTTTTTTATCACTATATATAAAAAATTTAAAATTTTCTTTTCAAATCGTTAATTTGAAAAAAAAAAAAAGTCTGTCTGGGTGTGGGTGTCACAATGACTGAGTAGCAACCGGTGTTAAAAGGAAAAAAAAACATAAAAAGGAAAGAGAAATCAGAAATGGAGAGTTAGTTGGCAGAAGGAGAAATAATCCTCCAGGTGTAAGCGTAACGCCCTGTCTCTCTTCCCCTGCCATGAACGATACTTTCCATGTTATAATTACCAAGACCCTTTCAGTTTCATTCTCATTCCTCAACTCCAATAAACCTCACTCTCTGCTTCTGCATTTCTTTCTTCTTCAAATTTGTATCTTCCTCCACCTCCAGGCAAGTCTCTCTCTCTCTCTCTCTCTCTCTCTCTCTCTCTCTCTCTCTCTTTTTCTTCATTTCCCTCACACCCATTTACTTACTTTTCTGTAATCTAGTTTAGATTTTTGTATAATTAAATTAGGGCTTTGTTAATCTCTTCTTTTCTCTCCCATTTTAATGTCTCCTTTTCTTTCATACTTATAACGTTGAAAAATTTCAAATGCCTTTCCAAACTGTTTCCTTTATGGGGGATCTTGAAAGATGAAAACACAAAAACAATAAAGGAAATGAAAGAAGGAGATTCAAGTTGCTCAACAAGGGTTTTCTACTTTTCTTGCAATTGCATGTCTTTTTCATTTACTTTACTGTTTCTTTTTTGCTTACTACTTGCGTACTGAGGGTTAGGGTTTGGTTTCTCAACATGGTATATATGCAATATTTTACTTCTTATTCTCAGGAGAAAAAACCTTGAGCATTTCAAAACTGAGCTTCTGCCACATCCCTCTGGCTATTCTTAAACAATCTTATAAAAAATGTGCAGCATTCATTGCAGACTCTGAATAAGCAAGAAGATGGAAGATACTGAAATGTCGGAACAACAATTACCAGAGGCTTCCCAAGTCAACCTTGTTGATGCTGATGTCAAACAGGAACACCCCTCTGAGGATCAAAATTCCACTGAAACTAGGCATTCACCAAATTCACTAACAGCTGATGACTTGCCTACTGATGTTGATATGAGTGATAATCCAGCTTTGCCTGATAAACCTGATAACAAATCTTCCAGTGATGCTAAAACAAAGGCATCTAATGCTGCTCCTGCTGAACTACTTGAGGAGAAAAGCAATGGTGATGCTGCTCCTCCTGCTGAACTACTTGAGGAGAAAAGCAATGGTGATGCTGCTCCCCTTCCTTTGGCTGTATCTTCTACACCTAAATCTGGTCGTGAATCTATGGAAAAATCAAAGAATTGGTTGCTTAGTCCTGAGGTACATTAAAAAAGAAAATTAGTCTCATAAATTGTGGCAAAGTTGAAATATCAAGTATTGCACTTAATTCATTTTTTAGCTCATTGTTTTGTTGTTTGTGATATCTAGATGGGGGAGGCTGATGAAGATGGAACGCCGGACGAGCGAGCGGCCTTTATGAAGGAGCTGGAAAGTTTCTACAAAGAAAGGTCTTTGGAATTCAAGCCCCCTAAGTTTTATGGAGAGCCACTAAATTGCCTTAAGTAAGTTTATGGTGACTATTCGATTTGGATCTTCAGGTTTCAAGTCTGCTTCCTTTTCACAGTCTAATTTGTGCTTCTTCATCTTCTTTTTTCTTGGGCATTGGATGTAGGTTGTGGAGAGCTGTTATTAGATTGGGTGGCTATGACGCGGTATGCATGCATATTCTGGAACCCTTAACTTTTTCTCTAACCCTTGATTGACTTTTGCTATTACTAGTTATGTTGCTTCACACTTAACAGGCATTAACAAGTCGTACTTGACATGCAATCTGATTCTGTTGTATGATTTCACATTCATTTATCTGTTTTGGAGGTTCATCCTATTTGTCATTCTATGTTATCCTATCTAACAGTCTTTGCATATAATAGGCCTCAACAAGTACAAATGATCTGATTTTATTAGCATGTAAAGTAGTTTGAAACTGTTCCTTGTTTAGGAAGGTGAATAAGATTAAACTGTAATCAGTACTTTTTTAATTAGTAATTAGAAACGTACTAATTGCAAGGCACTGTCAAAAATTAAACATTCTAAGTGATATAATTTATATCCCACGTCCCTCTTCCCTGGGCTCATGTTTGGGAATCTTTTAATAACTATTACCAACTTAAGGAGGAAATAAGTGAAAGTATGGATAGTGTTATATCAGGGGACACTGAATATAATAATCTTACTCTTGAACTACTAGAATTTCTTTTTTACACAGTATGTCAATGGTCATGATCTGACAGGTATGATGTTAATCATGGATCATGGATGAAGAGGACCATGGAATATGAAGTGGTTCTCTCTCTGTCGCTGTATTTAATTTATTTGGTGAAGCAAGTATGAGAATTTTTTGTTTTTCTCTTCTTAGTTGTAGTTGGTAATAAGACGAGGAAAAAGGAAATTGTTATTCAGAAACTTAGGCTATGTTTGGTAGTGGAGAGCATTCTCCCTTTTCCATCTCCAAAAATATCAAAGAAATTAGGTAGTGACACAACATGTGTCAATGAAAACAAGCATATTGTTAGAGAATGGAGATGACAATGGAGTGAAAATCTCAAAATAAAATAAATATGTTCTTTTTTACTCCATTGTCATCTCCATTCTCCTAAAATATGCTTGTTTTTATTGACACATGATGTGTTACCTACCTAGCTTCTTTGATATTTTTGGAGATGAAAAAGGGAGAATGTTCTCCACTACCAAACATAGCCTTATTATCTATGTTTTTTTTATTGCCATATCCTCATTTTTATAAAACTACCATGTTTCCATATTGATGCGATTTATGAGCTCTATGTTAACCATGCATGATATGATCCCTTAAACGGGGCAAAATTACACCCTTCTTTTTATTCTTAGTCTTGCGGTGTTATTGTGTTCGGCTGAATCATGCTTTTAACTTATTTTATGTTTTAAAACATATCAGTACAGAGGAACTCCTTTAATTATGATTCTCACCTTTAATAATACCCTCAGATAATTGACTTTTAGGAGGTATTAACTCTTCGTGTATAAATAGGCCTACAAATATACTGCCAGACATGTACATTTTGATGCGTGGGTAGATTTCAGTTGTGCTTGTGGCAAATATTGTTTCTAGATTGTTCTGATTATATTTTGATGACAGGGTGAATGATCTGTGACCCTTTTAGAAAACTTTTCAGGCTATATATCAACTAAAACTGGTTATATTAAGTCTTGATCTTTAATTTTGTGTCTTAGATGGGTTGGTACATTAGCACAAGTTTTTAAGAACTCATTGGTAGAAGGTTGGTTCACGAGATAATCTATATGGCAATAACTATGAGGTTTTGTTTTCCATTTTATGGATACAGGACATGGAGATATATGTGAAAATATTAAACAAAGTGTCATTTTACTTTATTATATTGAAATGTTGCTACGATATATGTCAGATCTCTGCTGAGTAATGTATATTATTTACCAAGATGAAGATGTAATTCCACTCAAATATAGATACATTGAACTTTGTTTGTCATGAGTGAAATGTCTTTCCTTTGGATCGTAGGCTGAGTCCTCCTTCCTTTCTAGTTTCTTGCCACACCTAAAGTTTCCCTTTGCTGTTTTCCATATTAATTTTAATAAATTTCTCATAAATTTCTAAATACTGAACAATATCATTAAAAGTGTTAATCTTACGATATATAAATAACATTAAAGTGATAACCTTTTTCTTGATCTACATGCCAAACTTAAACATTTATATTCAACTTTAGATTTTTTTTTTCTTTTTTTTTGGATATTCAACTTTAGATTTAATCCGCACAAATTGATGATAAATTCACTCTTTCAAATTCTTGTTTCCATACGAAGTATATGAGTTTCATTCCCTCTACATTACTTTCTGGACAAAAGTTGTGCATTCTTTTCTTTCTAACATATGATAAACCTGGTTATCATATTTTTGCTCTAAATTCTAGGCCGTTGCTGAATGAGGTATAAATTGTAGATATTCAAAAGTTGGCAGAAGATGAAGTTAGGCTTGTGTGATTTCTACTGGATTTAAAATGTTGAGTTTGGGAGTTTTCTTCTGTCAAATTGGAATCACCTGCTTTTAAGTTGTAGTATTATGGATGTTGAAGCTTTTACTCCATCAAAATATATGATAAATTTGTTTTTGCTCTGTGGATACCTAGGTGACTGCATCAAAGTTATGGCGGCAAGTTGGAGAGTCTTTCCACCCCCCAAAGTGAGGAAAAATATACACAGTTCTTTTCTTTTATTGTTTTTCTGGTGCAAAGTCATGTCTGTCTTAATGGCTTTGGCTCACATTTGACCTCTACACAAAGTATTTTACAACACATGCTTTATTTCAAGCTTATTACTTTGTTGATTGAGTTTGGTGTCTCTTTTTCTATTTCTCCCAGGACCTGCACAACTGTCTCTTGGACATTTCGCATTTTTTATGAGAAGGTATGCTTGTTTAGCAGGGAAAATCAACTAGCTACCACATTCTGTGGACTGTGAATCAAATCAGAGATGCATTTAACCTTATCTTGCTTTCTGAAGAGGCTGTTGTTTACATGACTTAAAATTTTGACCTCCAGACAAAACACACCTTAATTGACTTATTTAATTAAGTTTAAAAAAATTAAGTGGGGGAAAAAAGTTCACAACGCTCATGGCCTTTCTTTTGGCAACCTTTCTTGGCTTGTTTAAATATTAAATGATATATTGTCTATAACTTCCTTCAAGTGCTGAGAATGATTTTTTGGGGGTTATTTTACAACTTTGATGCATGATCTTTATAAAATTACATTTCTAGAATGTGCTTCAAATACAAGACAATCTGTTCTCTTATGCAGAGTGATTATTCTACCTGCCACTTCTTGCTAAATGTCTCCTAACCATTAAATCTAAATAAATCATGCTTATTTAGACCTAACTAAATAAATAAGCATAAAGCAAAATAATATTAGTGCCATTATTTCTCTTTATTATCTGTTTTTCTAAATAAATAAAAGGAAAACTCATTGAATGGCCCAACTTTTTGGTAAGAGTACCTGCAATGAATTATGGCTGTTGTTTCTGTTATGGTTATTGGAATATGTGGCAACAATTCCTGATCCTCAAGACTGTTGTGCAGGCACTATTGGAATATGAAAGGTATAAGAGGGAGAACGGTGAGATTCAACTTCCTGCTGCTTCCCTCCCTAATGCAAGTGGTGAAAAGGAGGTACAGTTTGTTACCTATCTTCCTAATTTAGTTCAGTATGAATTTTTATATGATGAATTTCATACAAATATAACTATTTGGCATTTGAAAGCTTATAGTGATCTTTTCTTTCCTGCAGTCAGTCACTGTGTTAAAGCATAATCTTTCTAATATTTTCTAGTTTCCTGTGCAGGCAAGTGGCTACCAGGCCTCAGGGTCAGGTAGGGCACGCAGAGATGCTGCTGCTCGTGCCATGCAGGGTTGGCATGCACAACGTTCTGTTGGAGGATATGGTGAGGTTACCGAGCCTATTGTTAAGGTCTGTTGAGTATTTAAACCTTGTATCATCTGTAATTTCTATAGTTTCTTTTTGGTATTTCCTGTTTTTGGAGCATTCCCTTTATAGTCTCAAAGTGATACAATAACTAATTTATGTAAAAAAATAATGTACAGGATAAGAGCTTAAGTTCTACTCCAAAGCGGGAAAAACATCTTAAAAGCATTGGTAGGCTCCTGTGTGTAGAGATCTTTCTCACAAAGATGTACCTGTGCTTCCATGTATTCTCATATTGTATTTGGTATTCTTCTCCAGGTTTTCAGAAGCACAAGACACCAATAACCATGGAGCTTGCTGAGAGATCTGCACATGAACCAGATAAGCAGTTACGATTAACCGATCACTTAGCTGTACATTAAGTTTTTGGATGAAATCTCAATTTAGGGCCCGAAGTGGAAATTCTCAATTTAATTCTAACCTTTTTGTTAGGTTAATTAAGGACTCAATGTTTTCAATTCAGGTCAAATAAGGGTCTGGTGAGAATTCTATTAAAATTCAGTTTTTAATGATAAAATTAAAGTCGAAAAGAAGAAAAACCTTATTTAGAGAAGAAAAATCCATTTTAATTAAAAAATATTGGACGACTAATATTAATTAGGAAAATATAATCTGCCATGAGGCTCTTATTTGAACCAATTTAGAAGTATTGGACCCTTGATTGACCCAATTAAAAGGTTAGGGACCAAATTGAGATTTTCAGAAACGGTTGGGTCCTTTATTGAGATTTTAGCCTAAGTTTTTTCATCAACTTTTATTTACATTCCATATAAGCTGAACCTTAAAAAGAAGATCCAGGCAAGTTTTTGGTGATCAACATTAATTTATGATTGATTCTCTAATTGGAAGAATGAAATACTTGAATGATTGAACTAATTCAAAGAATCACAATCTTGGTATTATTCTTGTTGCACTCTTTGCTTCGAGGAATGCCTTGTAAAGAATGTTGGTGCAACACCTGTTAGCAGAAAGCATGCCCCGGCCGAATTTAAATAGCCAAGTCATTTTATACATGCCAATCTTTTCCTTGCAAGCCATGGAAGGTTCAAGGGCCTTTCTGACTGGGCAATGTATGTCTTTATAGATGTTTCACACACTTTAGTAAGGCCATAGTCAACATTACAGCAACCCCAACCCTAACCTCATTCTGCATACACAACTCTTCTTGATGCCTTACCAAATAAGGGGAAGCAGGTGGAATCTTGGCTGAGGCAAAGTTGAAATCTTAAAAATGCTCAAACGAACCTAATTGTTATTATTATTATTTTTTTCTATTTTCTGACCTATGCATTACCACCATTTTCATCTTGTAGATTGATCACGGAAGTGGTTGATGTTGGACCCCCTGCCGATTGGGTGAAGGTCAATGTGCGTGAAACTGTAAGTATCCCTCATTATTTCTTCTCTCTCCTACTAGACACTGCCCCCACTAGTAACCTAAATGCACACAGTGAGGGGAAAATCTATGATGGAACTGGTTTTGAATATGACCAGTTTCTAAGCATCTTGTGTTAGAACTTTCAGTTCTGAGCAGTTTCACTGTTGTCAAAATGCACAGAAGGATTGCTTTGAGGTATATGCTCTGGTCCCTGGGCTCCTGCGTGAGGAGGTATGCTGTTTTCCTGAAATCCTTTTTAATGACCTAAATACAAGTTAGTAAAAAATTGGTTTGATTCCGTTTCACACACATACACACACCAAATGGTATGATCCTTAATTCCTTGTTTGGTTAGGGTTTTTTGGAGGGAGGGGTGAGTTGGAGTGAAGACATGACTTGTTTGGTTGGGGGTGTGAGAGGGGGAGAGGGTGGAAAAACTCCTCCAACCCTACACCCCAAATTGGAGTCTTTTGACGGAGTGTGAGAGAGCTATTAAC
>AWUE01009532.1:0-20162 GCA_001974825.2 Corchorus olitorius | reverse complement strand
TTTATTTTTCTTTAAAAAATTGTAATTTATTTTTAATGAGATTAAGTTTTAATTTATTATTTTCAATTCTATTTAATTTTATTGTATCGATCTTAAACTTATTATTTTATAATTTTTATTTTAATAAATTATATATGATACTAATTTATTGGAACCTTATATATAAAAATAATCATATGAATTTGTGATAATATATAATATAATAATAATATCATAAATCATGTATTATAGTATATACGATTATAATTAATTATTAAATAACTTATATTAATATATTCACATAATTGTTAACATGTAATAAAATTACAATACACTATTTCAAACATATATATATATATATACATATATATATAAATATTATAAAGTATGTAAATATTTTAATTAAGAATATATTATATAATTAAGAATATATATATATGTAATACATATCTTTTTTTCAAAGTACTTTTATATTATTATTGTCAAACAACTTTCTGCATCATAAAATGCTTTTAAATGATGTTTGCCAAACATTATTTTAATTTCTTTGTACAAGGCTTTTATGTCAGTTCTACTAGAAAATATTTAACATAATATTTTATTATTATATGTAAAATCTAACCTTCTTTTTTATAATTTAATATTTTATTTATAATCAAGTTTTTAATTGATTAATTTTTTGAATTTACATACACATACGTGTGCCGATTACTAGTAACTAGTAACCAGGAAGGGTCCAAAAATACTGGTCAGTGGTCACATTTTTATTGATTTGTTTATTTCAATCAAGCCGGCGCCAAAACAAGCCTTCTCAGTTTTCTCTCAATTTCCCATGAATACTTGAAAAGAAAAAAAAAAAAAGGAAAGCAAAGAAATTTGAAAATTTTGAAATGAGAAGAAAGATCTGAGCGAGAGAGAGAGATAGAGAAATGAGTGGGGCGAGACTGTGCGCATTGCTGGGGGAATTGGGTTATGAAGGGGCTGAGAAATTGGATCCCGATAGCTTCGAGTGGCCTTTCCAATACGACGACGCACGCTCCATCCTCGACTGGATCTGCTCCTCCCTCCGCCCCTCCAACGTCCTCTCCCTATCGGAACTCTCCCAGTCAGTTTCCTCACTCTCTATTTCTCCATTTTTGGGTTTTTCTTATATAATTGTTAGTAACACAAGTCGAAAGATTGAACACTTAATTTAGGTTATAATTGATTGGATCAATTTGACTGTGCACAGGTATGAGCAATTTGTACAGGAAGGGAAGCTATTGGAGGTATTAACTTTGCATTATTTTTGTGTTTCTTCAACTGCAAAAGTTTGTGATAAGGCTTTCTTAATGGTTTTTTCGGGTATAATTTAAATAGGGGGAGGATCTGGACTTTGCTTATGATAGCATTTCAGCCTTTTCGTCCAGGAGGGACAATCAAGAGGCGGTTTTTGGAGCTGAAGAAGGCTTGAAAGATATTAGGTGCTCTAATTGTAACTGAACATTGCATTTATACATACTTTAAATTTAAATAGCATGATATTCAGTGTTTTTATAACATCTTTCTGCTATTCAAAGAGGTTAATCATATTGTGAATTTAAGCTTGAGCTCGATAACTTTGACAATTTTTAGTTAGGGACTGTGCTTGTTTGACTGATGGATTTTTTATTTTTCTTTTTAGGGATGCTACAGTAGCATATAAAGCTGAAGCTCTAGAGTTGCAAAAGCAACTTAGAAGTTTGCAGTCTAAGTTTGATATGCTCACAGGTCAGGCTTCAGCTTTGATCCAAGGCAGACGAGCTCGAGTTGCAGCAACATCCACAGTCAATGGACACCTTACAACCATAGATGATAGCCTCTCAGGAAGGAACTTGCAGGCATGTAATTCTAAGCAATCTCTAATTAATTTAATTTTGATCAAGCTAGGTTGAAATGATACATCTGCAGTTTCTGTTTATGCTTTATGACTATATATATTACTTTATATTATATTATATTTAATTCCTTTCATTTAAGAGAAAGTATTTATCTGCTCTGCTTTAACACTGACGAACTACATGGCTTTTATTTATTTATTTTGGTTTTAGATGAATGCTGTTCTTGGAAGGATAGCATCTACTGCACAAGAGCTGGCGCATTATCATTCTGGAGAGGGTATTATTTACCTTTCTGTGCTTGTTCTATTTCATAAAAAATGTTGAATTCTATCCTGTTATGCTCTTTTGAATGCATTTGGCAGATGCTTAGCGTGGTTTAGGTTTTACTAAGGCCAATGAAGACCAAGCTTAAACCGGGCTTATTGCAATCCTGACCCATTCCTTCTTTTGGAAACCTCTCTGTTTGGATAGTTGACTTTTTGTATTGTCCTGGTGCATTACTTGCTATTTGGCTCCGTAGGTTTTGGTTTTGTTTGGTTAATTTCCTGGTAATAAATCGATGTTTTTGCCAGTCTTTGTTGGTTCTCAATATCTATTTGCTATTTGGCTTTGTAAGTTTTGTTTTTGTTTGGTTATTTTTCCTGGTAATAGATCTATGTTTCTGCCGAGTCTTTGTTGGTTCTCACTTGCTATTTGGCTCTGGAAGTTCTGGTTTTGTTTAGTTATTTTCTTGGTAATAGATCTATGTTTCTGCTGAGTCTTTGTTGGTTTTCAAAATCTATGTTAAATGACAGCATTTAGAGGAAGCTAAGATAACACATGGCTAGGGAAAAGAAAGAGTGGATGGAAATTTTATTAGTAACATGTTCCTTTTTAATGAGCTTTTTTTTTTTTTTTTTTTTTCCCCCATTTGTTATACATGCAGAGGAGGGCATTTACTTGGCTTACTCCGACTTCCATCATTACTTGGTTGGAGATTCATCTTGCATAAAGGAGTTAAATCAGTGGTTTGCTAAGCAACTAGACACGGTATGATCTGCAGCTGCCCTTTGTATCTCATTTGTTTCTATCGCAGAGTGTTCGACATTTATCATTGGCCTTTAAAACTATTGAGTGTCACTTTTCCTCCTGAGTGTTAAATGAAGGAAAACAAATCATTGAAAAAGATGCAAGAGTATGTGGAAGAAAGATTCCTCCAAAAGGAGGAACTAAATGTAGCTGTTTAATTTAGGCAGATGGTATATATCATGTTAATATCATAGCGTCTAGTTGTCCAATCATTTTGTGAAAGCATTCACTTTAATGTGATTATACACATGGAAATTATGCCATACTGTTAGTTGATTATCCAATGATATTTCCTATGTTCTGAAGTGTTCATCTTAATTTTAATTCCTTTAAAGCTACAAATGGACATGACTAGTATGTAGTTGGGGTGGCTCAAAAGCAGACACATGCACATATGTTACAGTTAGTCTCTTATCTCCACAAGGCAGTTGAAGTCTCATTCCCTATTTCAGATTATCAATTGATTTTCCTATGTTCCAATGATCATGTTAATTTTAGTAAAATCTAATGCTACAAATGGACATGACTCAATGTAGTATGTATTTGGGGCAATATTGTATTCTAAAATAAGTTCTGTAGGCTACTGTCTCATTTGGCATCTTGCTAGTATTTATGTCAATTGTGGGTTCAAATTTTCTTGTGAACCTTTAGTCATGTTGTGGTGTGAAATTTATGATATATTATTGCATTGTTGCTATTTATCGTCAGTAGCTTTTATGTTTTTTATATGCAACAAAGTAGGTGTAAATTTTGCATGCTATGTTTGATTTTCAAGCCATGTGAATTCTCAGTGAAAAATGCTGGTTAAGTCTGCCTTGAATAGTTTCTCCTTTCTTTGACACATACAGATTTCTCTATTTATATCATGTTACATTTTTTTTTCTTACTTGATATGTAATTATACTCAGGTTCCTTTTCGGTTAGTTGCTGAAGAGGGAAAATCCAAATGTTCGTGGGTGAGTCTTGATGATGTCTCAAACATCTTAGTAAGAGGTATTTCACTTTGTCGCTCTCAGAGTAAAACTCTTTCATTTCGTTTTAAGCAGTGCAAGGTATAAGTATTTCTTTTGATTAAGTTGTTTTTCAATTGGCTGCTCTATGATAATTTTATGATTGAATGGATATTCCCTAAAACCTGTCCCCATATAATATTTCTGCTGGAGAAGTTGAAACTCCATACATCTTTTTTTTTTTTTTGGTGTGTGTGTTTCTTTATTGTCTAAATTTTCTTTTGCTTTGTCCCTAATTTCTTCTACCTTTCGGCTACATTCATCTGGCCAAAGAAGCCAATTTATTTTGGCTAATATTGTGATTTCTTAAAATGAAGTGTGCCATTTTTCTATTAGTAAAACTAAAAGAACTAATCTTTAGTAGCGAGCATAAATTGCTGCTTTTATACAATCTGTTTGAGCATTAAAAGTATCTGATTATATAAAACAAGCAAAAAAGCATTGGATTTGCAATGTCATGCTTCTTTCTGGGGGGAAAAAAAAGAGGCGGGGGTGGGGTAGGGGTGGAGTTAGATATGTACATTGAAGTCCTACCTTCTTAAATGATGCCTAAGTTATTTTCATCTTGAATATGTTTTCACTTTACTTTTTTATACAGGGTAGGTGAATTGTTGAGTGCAATAGTCTCTGGTTATTTTCAATGGTTGGTTTCTTTGTCATAAATTATTCTGTATATGCCACTTATATCATGTGATTATTTGGAAGGTTTCTAATTTTGTTACACATGGCTCTTTGCAAAAGCTCAAAGAGAGGAAAAATATTTTAGTCTCTGTTATGTGCTTCAAAAATCAAACCATTTTCACTAGTTTTGCATTTTATATTCTACTGTTAATTTTTGTAAATCTCATCTGCCAATAATTTACTTGCAAAGTTATGAAGAAAATGATGTGATGCACATTATATGCTAAACATAGCAGCATATTGACTTAAATTGAGAAATTACAGCAAGGGGTCAAACCACAGCTTATAAACATCTATCTTGATAACCTTTCTACATTAAATGGTCTTAGTTTGAACTAGCACATGCACTGCATCCAATCTTGTGGGCTTGTGGTGGCAAAAAATTTACTCTTCTTTTTTAAATGTAGCAGATTTGGAAAAGTCACATCATCAACGTTTATCTGAATTGCAGCGGCTTCGCTCAATGTATGTTTCTTTTTTGTATTTGTAACTTTCTGAATATACCTTTTTATTCTTGATTCTATTTTGCAGCTGTTGAATTTATTGATTTATTTGAATGATAGTTGTGGTTGGAGGACATCTTTTAGTTTTGTAGGGGATGAGAGAAATGTTCTCTTTGCAGACATTTGTCCTTATAAAAATAAAAAGTAGAGTGATTGTTACTATGATTATTTTTTCTTGCGTTAAGTTGCCCAGAGGTTAAACAAATAAAGAGAAAGAAATAAGGTTGGTTGGAAGAGTTGAGGTTGGCTCTGCAATAGCATGTTGTTCGTGTGGCAGTGAGGTCTAATTTGGTTCTCTCTGTATGAATAGTAATTATTGTCATTTTAATGCTTGAAGACCACGTTTTTGCTCTTACTTGAAATAATCTCAAACCTATAAATTGTGACTCCATCGCCACCAGCTTATTATTTGTTGTGGACTGTAAAGAATGTTGTATATATGTCTAGAAATTTGGGAGCAGAAGGGTCAGGGTTCTTGTTCTTTATTTTCAAACTTATTGATCATGATTTGACAGATTTGGAACAAGTGAAAGACAATGGGTAGAAGCCCAGGTTGAGAATGCCAAGCAGCAAGCCATTCTTATGGCACTTAAATCTCAAATATCATCGGATGAAGCTCATATTCATCTTGATCTTCATTCCCTTAGGTAAAGTTATAAATTTTTTTGAGGGATTCATCTACTTTATAGAAGCTTAGTGCTTAAATTTGCATTCTCATTTACCGAGCTTTTTTTTTTCCTATAAAAAGTTTCCTCAGTTTTGTTCTATATATATTCCTTACTTAATGCATTCATCTTCTTTTTAACTGAGCCTGTTAAGGATGAAGCAATGCCTTTGCTAAATTTCTTAGGTAGTTGGTTACATCCTGAGAAACAATTTAGTTTAAGTGGAGATACTGGTCTCCACATGATTTTATGATGAAAAATATGATGAAGGAAAATTTAATCTATGATATACACCCCAACTGGCAACCGCAGAAGTATAATTTAGTTTTAATCATGTAAATTTATATAGATATATTAAAGCACTAAGAAATATTACTCTTGCAATTTAGCCTATGAAAATTTACTAAAATTCTAAGGCAGTTGGTTACATCACAAGAAACAATTATAGTATTTGCCTACTTGTCCACGATTGTACATACTAATATAACTTGTCAACTTAAACATGCAGAAGAAAGCATGCTGAGTTGGTTGGAGAACTTTCAAACCTTTACCACAAAGAAGAGAAGTTACTATCTGAGGTTTGTGTGTTTTTATTTCCATTTTTTTTTGCCTTTTCTAGCTTGACCTAACTCTTCTGCATTATTAATTGTTCCCGTGCTCTGTTCGGTGTTTCCAGTTGAGAACTTATGCTTTTCTACCCAACTCTTCTGCATTAACTGGTGTTGTCTCCCATCAGTTTAGCCATTTTGCTTTGTATTCGAATTAGGCCTCTCCATCCACTGCTTGGTTTTTTGTTCAGTCTTTAACAATAGACTGGATTTCATTATCTTTTCTCTCTCTTTTTAATCGTATCCTATTGGATGGGCCAGAAAGTGACTAAAAATATTATATGGTGTAATAGTAAATCAAATCCCTTGTGTGGAAAGTTAATCTTACTTTCAATGCAATGCATAAAGGAGATTTTATGGTGAATGCCTCAATGCAATTAATCTTACTTTTGTTGACACATTTAAGTGGCTGGGCATTTTATTCATGAATAATTTGTGGTCTCAGGCTGCAAATCATATTGTTATTCTGAAATGGCACTGAAGTTATAATGTTATTAATCATTTATTTGAAGAAGTATCAATCGTTTTGTCTGAGTTATAATCGTTTAAAGGGATTTACTAAAGCTGAATTTACCTCTATTCCTATTTCTGCCTCCCTTTTCCAGACAATTCCAGAACTTTGCTGGGAGTTGGCGCAACTCCAGGACACGTACATTTTGCAAGGTACAATGTGGTTGCTTTCCTTTTTAGAATTAAAAGTAGAAAGTAAACAGTCTACTTAATATTATGATTCCTTTTGTTCTTGCTATCAAGTTGATGTTGTGAATTTATCTACTTTTAGGTGATTATGATCTAAAGGTTATGCGCCAAGAGTTCTATATTAGCAGACAAAAAGCGGTATGGTCGGCTACTCTTCACCGGTTTATTTAATTATATTTGTTTTGACAGAAAAAGCATAATAATACAAATAGCATAAATAATGAAGAATTTGAATTTTCTTATTCTGAATTTTCTTGTGACAATGGAGCTTATTAAGGTGTTATAACTTGGAATGTATATAAGTTTTGGTTACAGTGAAACTAATAACAGGCATGTGGAACAATTGACATTTGCTTTCTCTGTTATTTGTCAACTTTGGAAAATGTTTCTTCTACATATCTGGGCATTCAACGATGTCTCCTATAGTGAGACTTGATGCTTCTTGGTATAGGAACATGATAATTAGTGAAAATATTGAAAATGGAAAAATTTCCTGTTAAAGCTCTATATTTCAGCTTGACTTTCTGATTAAATATGTTGCAATACGTCGTTATATTACTATGAACAACGACAAGTGTAGAGGTCATTGTGAGAACAGATTGAAGTGATAACAATAAATTTCTGATTAAAGTTGGTCCATCTAATAACTCTTTTCAGTTTAATTATGCATAACTTTTTTTTCTCTTGTTCAGATAGTTATGCATACCTCACTAAGCATTTTAAGAGACGTTCATGAAGTGCAAAAACTCTTAACTGTAAATATTTAACAGTCTGAATTTCTTTTTGCAGTTTATTAATCATTTGATCAATCAGCTTGCAAGACATCAGCTCTTAAAAATAGCTTGTCAATTGGAAAAGAAGAATATGCTTGGAGCATTTTCATTGCTTAAAGTTATTGAGTCGGAACTTCAGGGATACCTCTCAGCAACCAAAGGCCGAGTGGTATGTTGGATTTTATTGCATGGTCATAGTGTTGTTCTGTGAATCCTTATGTTTTTACAAATGCTTTCATCATGATTTCCTCAGGTTATTAGTACATCCAGCCTGCTGCCAGAATGCCACTTACTGCATCTCTGTTTTGCAATTCTACTCATTATAGTTATATACATTTCTGTTACAGCCATGTCTGGCTTTTTGGTGTACCTCTAGTTCAATATTGAGTTCCAATTGAAATCTCTATTTCTTAGTTCAGATCTTGATGATGGTCCACAGGCAAGGGTTAATATATCTGTGCTCCACAAATTTAAATAGTGTTTTACTGTTTTCCTGAATGTAAATTTAGCACAATTTTTTCTCTTTTGGTATTATATTATAGCACAATTGTGTAGATGGATTTAAAAGTATATTTTAAAATATAGTACTGTTCTGTTGTCCTAATGCCTGGCCCTTGTTAAAAAGATCTTTGATGTTGAACGTTGAGACTGCTTTCAGTACTTCTCTTTGTATCTTTTTCCATTACTTCTTTGTTCAATATACCGGATAGCATCGTTTCCCCAACACTTTTTCAGATTCCCTTGGACCTTCTATGGATTTGTCTTAACATTAGGAATCTGTTTCTTATCATTCAGGGGCGTTGTTTGGCACTTATTCAAGCTGCATCTGATATCCAAGAGCAAGGTGCAGTGGATGATCGAGACACTTTTCTGCATGGTGTTCGAGACCTTTTAAGTATCCATTCAAGTAATATCCTTGTTATATTTTAAGACCTGGTTGTTTTTTCATACTGGAACTCTATGAGATTTGTTATTCATTTGTGGTTGCTCTTGTTGTTTTTTTAGAGGCACAGGCTGGTCTATCAACCTATGTATCTGCTCCAGGGATTGTTCAGCAGATATCTGGTCTACAGTCAGACTTGATGGCTCTTCAATCTGATCTGGAGAATTCCCTTCCAGAGGACAGAAATAGATGTATCAATGAGCTGTGAGTTACTTCCCTTTTGCTTATTTGAATTTTTAATCAACATGGACACGTTTCAATGTATTGCTTCTGACCCTCTCTCTGCCAACTTTAACATATAATGCAAATTCAACGTAAATGTACATACATGCAATAAACAAACCTCGCAAGAGATGGCCCTACTGCCTTATGTTTAAACTTATTAGTTGCTCCATTAGTGCAACACCTTGGTCTGTTGAAGAAGTTGTTTGGAATTTTCCTTTCCTTTATTTTTGGTTTTGATATTTGTAATGTCTTGAGTCTTATTGTGGCGAGCATTACTGCATTATCATACCCTTCTCATAGCATGTAAATTTTTCTATACCATATATCTGCTCCTTTCCCTAGATCAGTAGCTTTTACATGGATGATATGTAATAGATTTACTTAAACAGCTATAATCGCTTTCTCCCTCATTTCTATTACATTGACAAATAAAAAGAAAAGGGCAAAATGAAACTTCAAGAGACAAAAAGGTACTAAAACCAGCTGCAAGACAAGGATTGTTTTTCTTCTTTTAATATTTTTTTGGTCCAAAACAATCTAAAGATAACATAACTGATTTTGAAAAGTTACCTTGCTGAGGCTATTGATTTATCGTCAAACTTGTTCTCCATTCTTGAATCACATTGGATTGTGAATATTCATCGAAGGTTCTCAAGTTTTTTATAAGATAAAAGAGTTGAAGGACTGCCTTGATTTTAGACTGCTTTTTCTAGATGATTATCTGCAACAGAGTGCTTATTTTTCTAAACTTGCAATCTCTTCTTGGCAGGGAGAATTTTCTTTAGAAGTACTTATTATTTCTTCAAGATAGTATGTCATTGGCATTGACAATAACCTGCACCACAGCTAGTAAACCTATAAGAATTTATGCTCCTGTTAATGGCAACACATATGCCACCCTGTTCCCTTAAGAGGCCTAGCCCTAGTGAAATGTGGTAGAAATAAATATTGGTTTACTACTCAAATCTCACTTTCTATAATTTAGATGTTGAACTAAAGTGGGAGTTCAACAAGAGGTGAAATTTCTTGCATGATTTTCAGATGCCTGGGAGAGGAAGCAAAAAGTATTTTGTTATGTGGCATTGTAAACCAGCAGATTTTTTATTTTTATTTTATTTTTTATTTTTGTGTTGTGTAAAGAACCTTATATAATTTAGTTGATGGAATATTGCAAGTATTGCATTTAAAAGCATTTTTTAAGTAAGAGTGAATTTGTGTTTGATGAATTTGTAGTTTCTTGTAAGTCATACTTTTTCTTTATTGTACCAGGTGCAATCTGATTCAAAGTCTGCAGCAATTATTGTTTGCATCTTCAACGACTGCTCAACCAATATTGACACCTCGGGTATGTCCTTCAACATTTTAAACCAGCCATTGATTTTTCCCTTTGTATATTCACTATAAGCATGATTGATCCTGTTATTCTTATAGCCTTCATATCATTCCTACTTTTACATAATTAATTGTTTTTTTTCCGTGACATTTTGATGGCACTGTTAGCCTCTAATGAAAGAGCTGGATGAAATGGAAAAGATCAATGCAAAACTATCTGCAGCTGTTGAGGAGGTGACACTTGAGCATTGCAAGAAGAATGAGGTAATTGGACAAAGATTCTTGCTTATAGCTGCATATGACAACAACATAACCATTTTCCAAGTTTCCCCCGGAGAATCCAATACGTTTAAGAACGATTAGTTATAATTATATTCTGTCGATATTGCTGAAAAGTCTCCAGCATTTCCAGAGTTTTTTTTTGTTTGCAGTCTCTAGAATCTTAGAAGTAGATTTTACTTGATGACAAAAGAACCTATTTGAGATGCCAAGTGAGGGTTGGGTAAGATGTGAGTAGAGATAAAAAGCATTTCCTTGGTTCAAGCCATAATGCTTTCTCTTGTACCCAAGATAAAAAGCCTCTATAACCAACCACGACTTAAGCCGTCGATAAGACTCTTATTCAATGGAAGGATGGTTTTGCTTCTAGACCTTAGTGCATATAAATCTAATAGTAAGCTGGTTACGAGAATATATTCTAGGCAGCTCTTGGAAGATTTTACTATCATATATTAATGAGGCCTTGCACCATGATGGGGTTTTGTCTAAGTTTTGCTTGTTAATTAGTTTTCAAGAGAACGTGTATATCAACCCAACTTTATGTATTCGTTGTGGCATGCAGATTGTAAAGCATCATTCCCAAGGGGTTGGCCTTCAAAGGCGGGTTTTCGTCGACTTCTTCTGCAATCCCGAGCGACTGAGGAGCCAAGTTAGGGAATTGACTGCTCGTGTCCGTGCTTTGCAAGTTTCCTAGTCCGTTTCTCTGGGAAACCTTAAATCTTGAGAACCTTTTGCTTGTGTATGTATCATGTAATTATCACATATATATATATTTAAGATTTTCTAATATTAAATCTAAAATTGGAGTATTTTGAATTGGCTAATTTGGGGCACAACTTTTAATTTGGTTAATTGAGTGCGTAAGGATAAACATTTAACTTGGATAGCGTGGGAGTTACATAATACGTTAGTCAAGTGCCTGATTTTAGAGAAGGGTGTAATTTAAAAGAAGGCCAAATCTTCTTTGTTTTTTCTTTTTAATTTCTTTGCCCTCTAATAATTTTAAATGGTTTATCACAATTAAATATAATTTTTGGTGTAACTGTAATATGCTTAAATAATTAATTTAGTTTTAGTATTATTTTCTTAATAAAAATGTTAAATTTATATACTTTCGTTTTAGTTTAGTTTATTTTTCGTAACTGCATTTTACCTTTTTTTTAGTTCAATAGCAATTCTTCTTTCATTTTCTCCTTAAAAATTAGATAAAATGAAATTAAATTAAACAAAAAATTTTAGAAAAAAAAAACCTTTAAAAAATTGCACAATCCAGGAAAAAACGTTTTCGAAAATGTTTTGAAACGAAAAAAAAAAAAGTAAATGATGGCGCTAACGTTGAAGTTAACAGTGTGTGTATTTTGTAAAATAAAAATATTTTACCCTAAATTGATCATATACCTTTAATTGAACCGATTTTGAAACGTTTAGCTTCAAATCGACCAAATTAAAAAGTTGTATCTTAAATTAAGGTGTGTAGGAGGCAGTGGAGAGGAATGCCGAAGTAGTCTCTGAGAAATGAGTGCGTGGTGACAGGTGGTACCAATATGATGGTTTATGGTTGTCAAAGATTTTCAAGTAACAATAAGAGAAATTGTTATATCTAATGTATGTGTGTTTCAAGCGATCGAGAGAATAATTAACCTCTTAACCGTTGTCGAAGGGACTATTTATATCATAGTAAAATAACCACTCCACGTTCTCATACGAGAACATGGTTAGCGTGATGTGAGGAAATTTGAGGTGACTGGTGTATATGGTTGCATTGGCTTTATGGTGAGGGAAAGGGTTCGCGTCGCTCTATTTAGAGAAAGGTTGAGATATAGACTCTCAAATACCTTCTAACCTGAGCCTCCAAGCCACCTGTCCTGCACATCCTAGTGTGAAGTTGACTCTAAACCTTGCCACGTCCTTGGAACCTAACCCACGTATAATTATGCGAAGTATGTACATATGATATATATGTGTAACCAAAAATCAGTATCCACATTTTGCCTGCTGCATGAGACTACTTGATGTAAGAAAGAAATTCTTATGCATAATTCACAAAGAGACTAACAAAGCATTTGAATCCATCCTTTAGCAACTCAGGTTGAAATTTGTGTCTGATGCTTACGGACTTTTTTTTTTTACTATACTATTTGGGGAGACCCGTGCCGGGGACTAGAAGTCCCGTGCATAGACGCAGGGGACTGCATGTCTCGCGCCTTGACGCAGGGACTAAGTCACGCGCATAGGTGTAGGGGCTGCATGTCTTGCGCTTTGACGCTGTTGTTACGTGCGGGTCTGGGGTTCGAATTCTACCGCTAACGACTTAAGAAAACTATAACCTATTGGAGTCGCCACTAATTTTTTTTACCTAGATGTGATTAGGCACCTATCCGATTATTAAGTCTAATATTAACCTATGCTTGGCAAAGACAACACTAAACCTAATAACGTCTACTTAACCAGATATTCTATGGCCCGGGAGTCGGGTACGCATGGGGAAGGATTAGCACCCCCACGACGCCCGTTAAAAGATGACACTAACTAGTTCAGAACTAATTGTGGGTTTCTATTATTGGTTGTCTATATTCTTAATACTTAAGTCTTCTCATGTCATTAAGGGCTTTTATTAGTCTTTGAAAGAAAATAAACAATCACAAATGGGTTTTTGATTTTGAAGTAAAGGAATGATCGGAGTTGAAAGCAATGATTGAACCCCTCAATCAGTCTTTCTTTTCCGTTTTCTTTTTTTTTTTCTCTTTTGGATTCCTCATGAGAGGATTTTCTCTAAAACTTACCTTTAAAATGACTCTTTTTTGAAAAAAAAAAAAAAAACTGTTTGACGGGAACCTTCCCATTTTTGGAAAAGAAACTAGACGAAAACTTTCCCTTCCGACAACTAAACTAGAAACTAAAACTAATGGAAACTCTCCCTTTTTTGAAAACTTTGAGAAAAAAGACTCTTTTTTTATTAATTAATTTTTTATCTTTTGAAAAACCAAAGAGAACAAATGCAAGTACAAACTCTTTTTAATTTTCGAAAAAGATTTTATTCTTTTTTTTTTGGATTTTTCTTTAACAACTAATTCTCTTTTTATTTTTAACAGACTCAATTACTGATTGAGCCAAAAACAACCCTATTTTAAGGATCATTTTCCTATGCTTTTTACTATTTATATGGGTATTTTAACCCTCTTTTGTAAGTATTTGTGTTTTTAGGTCTTGAAGACAAGAAAAGTGGAAACTTGTTGTTTTTCACTCTTTTTGGAGCTATTTTGATGACTTTTTACTTAAATATGGAAGAAGCAATTTTGAGTAAGGATTTGGAGATTCGAAGTTCGTGATTGAAGACTTATTGAAGATAATTTTAAGATTTGAAGACTATTGAAGAATTATCTCAAGAGGCAAGAATTAAAGATTGGAGCTTTAATTGCGAAGGATTGAAGACAAGCCATGAATTAGCCCGGAAGCTAAGGAATTTTGGATATTTTATGTGAGATAATACTCAGCCCATATAAACCCATAATTGGAATTAAGAACCCAATTAATGCCGCCTATATCCAATTCCCGCTTATTTCCACTTCTTGTCCTAATAGGATTAGGATTCAGCGCAGTCTTGGTAGAAAAATCATAACTTTCTGCTCAGATGTCCGTTTTAGGCCCATGAGTAGTCGTTGGAAAGCTAACTCCGAGATCTACAACTTTTTTTGAAGTCCAAGACCCAATTCTGCCGTTTTCAAGCCCAAAATCACCGTCGAAGTCCTTGCACGAATCCAGAATTTTTCAGGATCCTATTTTGACTAGGATTTTTGTTCTAGGAAGACTTTTAAGCCAACTTGGATACCAAGTCAGCCTCTAAACCGTCCTAGACTCCTTTCCTACTTAGAATTGGAATTCCTAGGGAATTTCCACTATAAATAGCCACCATATGTAACACAAATCACATACTTTCACATACCTCACATACACACAAATTTCTCTTCATCTATTTTTCTTCTAGTTCTAGTTTTTAGGCTAAGGGTGCCGCCGCCCTCTCTAACCATAGAGGGGTGCGACATACCTAGAGATTCAAGAGGAGAATTTCGCCCCCTTCAAGTTCTGTAAGTGTTCTTAAGTCTCTCATGGATTTTCCTAAATCCATGAGGAGCTAAATTCTTAATACTTCTTATCCTTTGGCGAATTCAATCAATTAATATGGTGAGATTTCTATGCTTATAATTTGGTATTTTATTTTTGATAGATAGCATGTTAAACTCTGTTTCATTACATGATCTTGATTTTTATTGATTTACGCGGCCGATAAAGAGATAATTTGAGAGATCTACTGCTAAATCAGACGAGATTGTTAACGCATGAGTCTGATTGTTTGGTAGCGAATTGATGACGATTAACCAAAGCTTCAATGGGTTTTGCATGCCAGTGATCAGATTTATCTGATTGTTGTATGGTTTTACTTGTTAAGCATGTGTGAAAGCACTAATTAAATAGTTGATCTTAATGCTTTGTTTCTTGGTAAATCTTTAAGCCTTAACCGTAATTGATTTGTTAAGTAATAAAAGGGGTAATTTAAGGCTTAACCGGTAATCTTATCTAAATAGCATGTTAGGGTTTCCCTAGGTCAGTTATCATCAGGGATTTAATATTGAATTCATCTTTTAAATCAAGGATCCATAATTAATTTGATTATTTTCTACCATTGGAGAAGAAGTATGCTATTAATTATTGTTTTATTTCTTAATTGCCATAGATTTAAATTTAATTTACTTTGCTCTGTTTCTAGTTTAATTGTTTTCTTGTTTTTCTTAATCTTTTTAATCCCCTGTTTTTACGCAAAGCTTTTGAGAGATTTTTAAGGATTGTATCTTCGGATAAGGCCTACTCCCCTTCTCTGTGGGATCGACCCCAGCTTGCCCTATCTACTTAGTTAGGATTTTGTGGGGATTATTTTTATGATTGCTGACGACCGATCAATTACCTTGAATTAATTTACTGACTATCTTTCTTTGATTCTTAACTGACTCAATTACCCTGAATTAAGCCATTTTATTGTCTTTTTATTGAGTCAATTTACTCTAAACTAAGTCATTTTATTTACTTAATTATCTTGAATTAAGTTACTTATTGAATTACTTAATTACCATGAATTAAGTTGCTTAGTAAATTACTTGATTACCCTGAATTAATTTACTGACTGACTTAATTACCGTAAATTAAGTTGCTTATTACTGATTCACCTCTTCTTATTTCTTAAATCTTGATCTTGATCTCTTTTTGAATTTAAATATTTGATTAATCACAATATGTAAGGATGCATATGATGCATGAAATTCCGATCTGAGATTAATTGCCCATCCTTTATACGAGGAAACCCTTCAGACACCGTCCAAGGATTGGTAAATGTCTTCCGGAAATTTCCAAGCCTCCGAGAGAAGACGAGCAAACTCAGACACACATGAATGAGCTGCCCACCTTTCCAATCACGGGAGTCAATTTAATTGATCTCAAAAGTTTAATTACATGGTAATAACAAAATTTAAGTAAAAGTAAATATGGATGCAAATACTCAAGTAACATTTTTCTTCTTTTCTCTTCTTCTTCTTTTTTTTTTTCTAAGAATATTAACAACCTAAATTACTTACTTAATTAAAAAGCTAAAAACTTAACTTGAATTAGATTTACTCACAAATCATAGACTAAAGGCCAAATTTTTACCTTTAATTTACCCAAAATCTAATCTTTTTAAGCTAAAGACCCAACTTCTATTTTAAACCTACTAAAACTTAATCTTTTTGAACTTAAAGATGGTATTTTTATTTCAAACATGCCAAAATTTAATCTTTTTGAACTAAAGATCATATTTTTAACTCTAACATACCAAATTTTAATCCTTTTTATGCTAAATTTATTTTAAAACCAAACTGCAAAGGGATTGAACGGAAATCAGTAACTTAATTAAACAATAAATTAGGGACCGAATTGAACAGATTAAGAAATGTACCACTTGAACTAACGAATAAGCCTCACCTCTCGCAAAACACCGTCGTTTTGGGCTTTTCGGAATCCCCTTCATCTTTCTTTTTCTTCTTTCTTCTTCTTGCTCTTCTTCTTATTCCCCGAGCCTTCTCTCTCTACCAAATGACCTAACAGCTCCGCTAGCTTATCACCACCACCAGCACCCTAATCAAACTCCGAACAACCTAAAGCTCACCCCTTTCTCTTCGAAAAATTGAAACCCAAATCTATGACACCCTAAAATCGATACCGCTTGCACTATCAGTAACCTAATGACCGAAACACACCGTCAATCCCTAAAGTTCCCTCCTTTCTACAACGTCAATACAAAACCAATTAGATCAGGCCTCGAAAACAAGAACCCTTACAAGATTCGAACCTAAAGACATTTCAAACTCGGCTAGATTGTGGAAGGCAAACACGAATGAAGACTCAGGACTCCAAGAAAACCAGAAAGGTATTTACTTTGCACTAGCTTGATTTTTTATTTTTTATCCTCCGTCCTCCTTACTGGAATAAAATGATGGATATATATAGCCTCCATGTGAAGGCCTAATCCTACGGTGAAGTTCCATTCTTTTTAATCCAATGGTGTTCTATTTTTTGCATTTTGTGTTTTATTCTCTTTTTGCTCTAATTTCCCTATTTTGTCTGTTCTTTGATGAAGTTTTTGATGTGTACGTATGGGAGGTGAGTTGGCGAGGGTGATATTCTTTATTTTTGTTTGTCCCATTGATCCTTAAATCTCTTGGAAGGAATTACTCATTCTCCTCCAATTGCTACAAACAATTAAATCTAAATTACTTATTCTAGACTCAATATAGCTATGTTAACTTAATTTATCAAGATAGTGTCGACTCCAGTCCATGAAAACAAGCAACATAGAATTCATACAGAGAATTAAGAAATACCCAAAACAATTTTCATATATAAGCGCAAAATCTCATCATGATATAAGTCAAGAGATCAATTAAATTCAACATTGGAGAAAAGAAAAGGATTATTCACTCATGAATTTAGTGAGCATCCAAAGAATAAAAAGAAAACTTATCTATGGATGGGAAAAAGAGAGGGGGGGGGGGGCACTAAGCTTCTCCAAGTTTTCAATAATTTTACAATATTTTCTGATGAGGAATAATAATAATAATACATAAAACCCTAGAGCTAAGGTTGCTATTTATAGTAGAAAATAACCCCTAAGACTCCAATTATAACAATAATAGGACTCTAGGACGGTTTAGACTCTAACTTGGTCTCCAAGTTGGCTTAAAAGTCTTCCTAGGCCAAAATTATAGGTTAAAATCGGATCCTGGAAAATCCTGGAATCATGCAGAGACGTCGACAGCAATTTCGGGCTTGAAGACGGCAGAAATGTGCTTCAGGCTTTAAAGAAACGTTGTAGGTCTCGGAGTTAGCTTTCCAACACCTACTCACAAGCCTTATTTGGAGATCTGAGCAGAAAGTTATGGCCTTTTTACCAAGACTGTGCTGAATCCTAATCCAATTAGGACTAGTATGCGGGAATTAAAAATTTCCTTGGATTGGTCTGCGAGATTTGGGGCTTTGACTCCAATTTTGGGCTTATTTGGACTGAGTATAACCCCAAATAAAATATCCCAAAAGTCCATGTCTTCAAGATCTTCAAAGTCTTCTCCAAAACCTTCTCTTCAATTCTTCGCGATTTAAACTCAATCTTCAATTCTTGCTCTTTGAAATAATTCTTCAATGATCTTCATATCTTCAAATTATCTTCAATTAATCTTCAATCACGAACTTTGAATCTCCAAATCTTCACTCAAAATTACTTTGCTCATATCTGTGTAAAAAGTCATCAAAATAACTCCAAAAGTAGTGAAAATTATCAAGTTCCCACCTTTACATCTCTTAAAGACTCAAAACACAAATATTAACAAAATAAGATATATTAAAGCATAAATTCATCCAAAAACATAAGAAAATAGCTATAAAAATAGGGTTGTTTTTGGCTCGATCATATTTTCCCCTACACTTGAACCTTGCTAGTCCTTTAGCAAATCAATGTAAGTTAACAAAAACCAATTTTTCAAAAGATCAATTTGAATTCACACACATATCAAGAATCAATGTAATCATGAAATCTAAATAACAAAGAATAATAGTAATACTCAATTCAAAAGATCAAGAAATAGCAAGTATAATCATTCTTAAGTAACCATAATGAATACAAATCAAGGGTCTTCGTTCATTACCATTCTTCACATTCTATAACTACTTCTTACTATAGCCTCATGTTTTCCTCTTTTTATGCATTACTCAAAAGAGTGTAATATCATGAATACAAATCAAGGGTCTTCGTTCGTTATAATAGATTTTCAAGGGTAATTTTTAGAAAAAAAACAAGGTTACTAACCTTAGAAGTGTTCATGATTAGGGGTTATTAACTCCCTTTATTTTTTATATTATTTTTAGGCTACTAGCACTATTTTTTCAGAGGGACAATACTTTCACAATTCCATGCCTCTAATCCTCTTTCAGGGTTATTAGCGCGTTTTGTTTAAAAGAGTGACAACTATGGAAAGGTTTCATGAAAACACTTCTTTTTATGAAAAACTTTTTTTAACTACCCTTTATATAAGTAGTCCCCAACACTTATTCTTGACATATCCATGACATACTTTCTTAATTGTAATTTCAATCAAGATTCAACACAAGTTTTAGAAATAGATAGTCATAAAAGCAATGAATAAATAAGATCATATCACAAACTTCAATTATACCTAATTCTAAGAAATCCAATAACATGCTATAAATTAATGAATGAATAAAGCATTCTTAAAATTCTAAGCATTCATCAACCATAATCAAATCAATCACTCAATATATGCATGAAAAATCGAAAAGTTTGAAAAATAATTTTTTCCTTCAAAAATCAATTTTTTCGAAAATTTTTCAAAAATTGAGGAAATAAAAGATCAATTCAAAAACAATCAAATCCTAAAATTAAGCATAGCATACTTAAAACTAATAACTAATGCAAACAATCAACTAGCATATGACTCAATTATCAAGAATTCACCCCTATTACGTATTCACCCCCCCCCTCCCCCGCCCCCCGACACACACACTTAAAATTCACATTGTCCTCAATGTAAAAGCAATCAAGAAATTAATTCAGGCAAAAGTTGAAATAACCTTACTTTGATTTAATTTATTTTGGCATAAGTTTAGGAGCAAATTGAAAAGAATACGGATAAGAGACTTGTGGAGGAGGACTAAATTGAATGAAAGTTAAATGTTTGTCGGTAATTGCACATTTAACCCACTCATCGAGGACTTATTAGCAAAGTTTTCTTAAAGCCTTCTTTTCTCTTATTTTATCGTTTTTTTTTCTTTTCTTTTGGCTGCCTTGTTGGTCCTTTCTAGCAGCAGCTTCTTCTCATTTTACAACTCCATTAGAGCTCTCTAACAAAGCTCTTCTCTCTAAGTTTCAAAGGGAGTTTCACCATGAACTCAACATGCAACTAGTGAAACTTGAAGCTCTTTTCTCCCTCTACAACTTGCT